>JARQSU010000221.1:2137-89940 GCA_030142265.1 Calameuta filiformis
CCACTGGGAGAGCTTGGGCGCGAACCCCGAACCTTTCGGTCGTGAATCCACTACCCTAACCACTGGGCTACGGTCGCCCCGGCTGTGCCAAGCTCTCGAGATTGGTTGGACTTGGGAGAGATCGGAACCGCCCGAAGGCATCGACTAGCTGGGGCCGCAAGGTTGGTTACCGACGGGCGAATGCAAAGAACGGAACGGAGACCGGGCCGAAAAGATGGCGATCAAAAGAGTTCGGGCAAAAAGGGGGACAGTTAGTTTTCGATCATGCTAACAGAGAGATCAGAAAAAGCTTCTTTGTGCTCCTTCTTCTAGCTCCAGGAATCGAGCTGGTGCTGAGGATTTAGCGAAGCATAGCACTGAGGACATCCAGGTGACGGGATGAGATGTTCGGCATAGGTCCGAAAAGGGCATACATTACAGTATTAATTTCTACTAACGTAACATTATTACGCTCAAATAATATGAAGCTTTCAATGTAAAGCTGCACAATGTAATTGACTAAATTTATCAAGAGAAAAAGTAAATTTAATTCAGTTTGTTTGGCACGCTGAGGACCTTGCTTGAACAGCATTATTCATCCAATATTCGAATTTTCCGGTATTTTCAAAGCAAGTAAAGTTTCGAAAGTGTCACGTGATAAACTGAATAAAATTCACTTCCTACCAGAAACAGCTAAGTAGGTGCGGAGAAAAATTGTGATGTAAAGTTAATGAACTTTAGAAGAGTAAAAATATATCGCATGCTCAAGTTAACAAGTATACAGAAGTATAAATGGACAGCAAATTGGGAAACGAATAATAAAGAGGGTGAAATCACTCAGTATAGACTCTAGTTATCGAGTTTCAAAGTATCGCCTTATTATCCTCAATATTTTCGGCGCCCAACTTCAAGAATGACTTCTTGACTTCAAATGACTTGAGTAGACGGAAACGGCTGGCTGAGGTTGACTAACAAGTAACTAATCACATTACGGCATCTTTTGCCAAAGATTCAAGGATTGTCTCCAAAGCAATTTGAAAAGCACCTGAGACTTATTGTTACATGGAAGTGTTACAGCGGAGACTGAGAGAACTTCGTTTAACATATATTATTTGAATGTAGAATGGTAAGTATATACCAAAGTATGGTATAGTAGACTGCTTATAAGGAAGCAGGTATAGTAGTTTCCCAATTTACCTTGTTTATCTTCATACAACCCCAGATGACAAAACAAGTTCATTTTGAGCTCACAATCTCAAACTAGGAATTCAATGTATACCCAAGGTGCCTATACATTTCAGCTGTTGTTTTCTGCTCATTCTTTGAGGACACATGCTTGTCCTCAATTGACTGCATTATGGCATCATGTGTTGAGTACATTTAAGCCATCGACACATAGTATGGACTACGTATAGACATAGGAAAAATAATCTATTAATGTGAAACTTCTTATTTTCTACTTAAATAGCTTCTTCTGGCAGATAATTGCATCAGAAAAATCTTTGGTAGAAATCTTTTATTTCGAATAAAAATATATTGATTTGATTATCCATAAGATACCTTAATTGTATTAAATCCACAATATGTGTCTATAATTATGTAATTGTATTTTATTATAATGTTATATAACTATTTTATTCTTCAGAACATTAGAATGATAGCATAGCTTTAATGTACAAGTAATATAGGATATGCTGTTGGAACTTTCACAATATTTTTTATTAAATACTTCTAAATTGATTGAATACTCTGCTTCAGTTAGAAATATTCAACTATCTGTAAGCAACACTCTATTGTTAAACATAAGTGTAATAGAGGATTGCTCACATTATAAAACATAATTTGAAAAATTATTCATTTTGAAAGAAGAATGACTGATATTTATCCTCATGGTCATGATACATAAAAAATTATCTAATAAAAAAAAGTTGACTGTTTAAAATGACCACTGAAAATTTGTTACTTACAGGTGATTTAAGTAAAAAAAAACAAGTGTTTTTTCAACACTATTAATTCATACTATCAACCCAATTTGTGGTATGAGAGCTGAGGCTTCTCAATGCCTTGCTTTCAAAGATTTGGAGTATACAAATTTTGGATTTGCTAGGACACTGTACATGATGTAAAAGAGACATACTAATTATACCTCTCAAAATTATGATCATATGAAATGGAAGGCTATACAACTAACTTTAATGTAACAAGAAGTTACAATTCCATGGACTGATTATATCTTATTATGTTTATGCAGTGTTCATCCACGATATATAACTATTTAAATTGTCATATACATCTGTAAAGTAAATAAAATCTCTATGATCATTTATTATTAAATAAACACCGAATGTGCAGTGTCAGGATTTTATATATTTTGATTGATATACCTTTCTCACATCAATCGATATACAACTATCACAAATAAACTACATTCTGTAATTTCCACATCGTTCTTGCAAAAGATGTGAATAACCACATGGTAGTATATTCCTGTAAATTAAACAAATTCAGCATAATTATTTACTATAAAATAAAAAGCATGCTGCAGCAAAATAATTGTAATTTTTTATCGTATGATTCAACTACTATATTCTGAATTATTTATCATCTTTTTAATCAAAATCTTAAGAGTCTGTCTACATATTGCATATTATTTTCATTATATTCTCCTTCGAAGCCAACTCTTTTCATAAATCTAACTATAGTCCTATTAAACTTCAAAGATAGAAGTTTTGAGGCTATTCCCCAGACCTAACCTTGACGCTATGCCCATGATTTAAAGACTCACTGATGTGACTAATAATTGCCAACTGGCAACTAATGTTAAAACAACAATTTAATAAAAGCTTTTCAAATACATTTCACAATTTCGACATGCAATACGACTCAATAAGAATGTATAGCATTAATTTTAACGCGACAAAGAAAATCGCAAAAGCCGTTAGAACTCTCATTAATGAAGTATATATACATTAGAAATCTCGTAACAAAAGTTTTATGTGGACCACAGACCATTTGGGCGTCAATATGAATAGATTAGGAACATATTAAGCACCTTGACAGAGAAAAAAAGAATCGAAGAGTCGCGCAAGCGCCCATCATAACTGGATAAACTGTTACGTTACTCAGTGCAAGTAGATTTGAGTTCCATTCTTCCATCAGTCAATTAAAGCCATAGTCTGAAGAACCACTCATTGCTGGTTCGACTTTGTAGCGACTAACAATTGAGACGTCGAAGTACTAACTCGATAATCCTCGTTACAACGGGTTGTGTGAAACGTGAGAAATATGGTAGAAGTACTGTTACTGTAAATATTTTATATATTTATATACTGCCAAAGGAATCCAGTGCCTTTTTTCTATTGTTCCGTGCCAAATAATCGATGCTCGTAAGCACATGGTCTTGTTAGTGAATTTGTTTATACGACAAAGTAATTAAATGTCAATTACTGGGAATAAATTGGCGAAAGAATTATTATGTACTGGGTATGTAAGACACGCAATATTTAACTAACAAACAAAATATACAATAAGAATATTGTTTAATTTATCAAAAATACGTCAGCCGTATTTAGTTTTAATTCATATTTAACCTTAGAACTGTATTAGAGGTATAAGGATACCCTAGTAAATTTTTGGTCGAAAATTTTCAACTAATCGGTAAGAAAGGGCCCTGCTGTAAGGTGTAAGGTAACGTAGCATTTTTTGACGGCTTTGCATGTATTCTACACTACATTAAATGCATCCAATTGCACTAAACTATAAATAATATGCTTGCACATTTTTTTACTGCAATTGGAAGCGAATAAGAATGGTTGATAGGTTGTGGAGTACAGTTTCAGCCCAGTATACAGCTCCCGTGACGGCTATGAAGGTATACAGTTCTAGCGTTAAACGTACGTATGTATATATTGCCTTTGAACATTCAGCATTAAATTAGTTCCGCCGTCTACGTAAATTAAACTGAATTTTTTATACATGAAAGTTTTAGTTTTAAAAAACTTTCAAGCCCTTTTGCCGCTCACTTCAGACAAAATTAAATATTAAAAATCGATAATCTTACATGGAATCTTATGGTCGGAGCAACCAGTGGTATTTATTCGTTAATAATCAGTATACTTAGATCAAAGATAGCGGAAATATAAAAAGCATCTCGTGTTCATTAAAAAAAAAGTAGATTTACGGAACATCTCAAGGGATAATCACATTTTAATCGAGACAATGGATACGTTCAGCAGAAACACCGCTGATGGAGCAAATACATTTGATTGATCATTTGACCGTTAATTTTGAAACAGTTGTGAGATTTGACCAATCAACTGTATTTGCTCCCTGAGCGGTGTTTCTGCTGAAATTACCCAATGAGTTGAGAAGGACCGTTTAGCTTCGAATGGTGTCGCTCTGTACAGCGCGCAGAATCTTTGCAACAGCATATTATGCGATATAGCTAACAGCTGGACCAGGCTATGGATTTATACGAATTGAGTTATACTTATGAACGTTATAACATATACGCATAAGAGACAATATCAAATTAGATACTTTGCACCATACTGATCGGCCAAATTGCTACGTCGACAATGCGAATGTAAACATTCTCAGTCGCTACGATCGGCACGTCAGCCTCCTTCGTATATCGAGCTTTTTTCTCCACTACAATATTCCCTACCCACTGCTTTCTCTTGCGAGTAATGAATCTCCCTTTTCCTTTGCCATATTCGGCTCTCACATTATAATTCTCTTCAACGACTTCTGTCATCTTCTTTCACATCATTTATAAAATAAAAATGGCCTCTGCTGACATTGTTTGTCGGTAACCAAACGAGAAGCCGCAAATGCCGAAAGTTTACAATTAACGACTCGCAACGTTGCCACATTTTCGATGAGCTTTGATAATCACAGCATGAATCGATTAGAGCGAGCATTAACAATTACATATGCTTTTGTGACAAAAGTCGGGATATTATAATTAGGTCACGTTATTGAAATATCGTAATTATTTGTGCAACTAATTACTATAATATTATTGGTGCTTAATTTTCAACGAATAGTTGTTAGGGTTCATGACCTCTACGAAGCAGCAAAACTACCTTAATGCCCAGGTTCACTGTTTAAATTTAAACACCAGCTTAATTGAGCTCATTTTATATTGGTTTATGCCGTTCGAATTAACCAATCATGAACGTGAAATTGTTGAATTTAACTAAACTTTCCGTTAAATTTAAATAATAAAACCGAAGCTGTAAAGATATAAAATTACTCAAGTAAGTAAATAGTTGTTAATACGTCACTAAGGGGAAACTTTAATCACACTGTAGTATTTTTCATCCTCATTTCATATTGAGTTTCCTCTTTGTTCTCCTTTTTTCATCACTGCGGGCATTCACGTTGTCTCAGCCGATTGAACTTCAATCTTGCAATGTGTAATCCGTAAGTGTCTTTATATAGAATTTCAAGATTTAAAATGCACAATAATTATTCTCTAATCAACTATTACTATCAAGTAATCATTGAATTGCTCATTTTACTCAGCCCAGCAAAGATAACATTTTAAGTAACATATACATATATTACGCGTAAGATAGATGCAAGCTATTCCTATTTAAATATGTGCCATGTTACGTATTTGTTTAGGAATTAATTTCTTAAATGTATTTTACATGTAATTATATATATTGTAACGTGACGTCCGCGGGACGCCCATTACATAAGAAGCATAGGAGCACGGAGAACCGTGTCGCCGACGAAAGCTGCCAAGAGAATGTTCCCGACGACGGTGGATCGCGGCGAGGGGAAGCCGGGAAGAGAAATCGGCAGCGTTGAGCCCGAATATCGTGCGGGCTCGAGCAAGATCGACGCCTCCCGGAAACTGGCGGGCTGTGGGCGCCGAAAGGCGAAGATCCGACCGAGGCGAGAGCGGCCGCAAGAGTGCGGCCGAATTCTGGATTCTTTGGACCGAGGGGAGCCGAAAAGGGCCAGCTCGTTGCGAACCGTGTAACTGAGTGCGGTATCGCGAGTTTTGTTTTTTCAATGTGTGAAGCATATTTAGATTGTTACGGCTTGGCTTTTCCCCTGGACCTCGATGGAGACTGGATTAGTGGTGAGAGCCGGTGGAGCCCGAGAGACCGACCATCCGCAGGGGAGCCAATGACAAGAGAGGTGAGACAGAGTGCACCGGGAGAATCGGTAAGTGCAGGCAAATTAGCAACCCTGGCACCAAGCAGCGCACAGACAGGGGATCCGGTGCATCTGCTGGTGCATCCCGGCACGCGATAGAAGATTAACAGAGACGATCTCCGCGACCGCGTTATGTGTTAAAATTGTTTAGGGCCGCGCTCGTATACATCACCCTGCTGTACTCGTTTACCTAGGCAGAATAAATCACGATTATTGGAATTAAATTCCATCGTGTTAGTCATTTTGGAAATGCTGGCTGATTCTTGGAGATACTCGTCGCCTCCACGTTCCCCTCTACCATGATTTGATTAGGAGCTAGCGCGAAGAACCGGTCGTGAGGACTCCCGGTGTTGACCTACAGCAGATTAGATATTAAAGGCCAGACGAGGCGGGCTGGTGCAACGATGCACCTGTCGCCCAAGGGATCCGCGAAGCACAGCGTTGGGGTCGTCGGAGTAACGTAGGACAGGAAATGCGTTACAATATATATTACTTAAAACGTTGTATTAGCTGGGTTGAAAATTTCACACTCATATACATAATCTCATATAATACCGTTGTAATATTGACGTTATAACAATCAGTGGAAAATTACAACCAACATGTTACATGTAATATTGTGTTTGCTGGGATTGTTATAAATCCCATACAACGAGCAGATATAAAATTCAATGCGTACGCATTGAAATGATGTCAATTGGTTGTCATTAGTAATTCAATACACGTGTTCTTACAAATGAGAGTATTTGCCGCAGGCGTTCATTCTTTTAATATAATTTAAATTCAGTCCGAGTCAATGGGCGACTTATATCGGGGCTAACGTGTACATATAGATATATGTATATGTATATACTTTTACGCAACATAGTGCTAAGGCAAGCGAAGCCTATCATTAACCGAGATATGCATTTGCTAGAATGGTGATTGTAATCACTGAGAAAACCGCACTCATCTCAACGACGCTAACGGCGAAAGAATTTTAAAACATCGTAGGAAATATGAGTTATTACATGTACTGCCAAGCGGATACTATTACTAGTATTAAATAACTAAGTACGAGAGAGTTCTCGGTACAGGAGAACGATTATTTTAAACTTGTCAAGGTTATGGTATTGAGTTTCAAATTTGATCGATGTTGCGAATTATTTAGATTTTAGAGAGCTGCGCGCGTCCATATACCATTTAAACAGTTGACCTGTCAGTAATATATGAAGAGTAGAGGACTCTTTTACATTTTAATTCTTAAAAGGAAGGCTCCTTGAGAACGTATTTTACTTTGTCAACGAAAAATCGAGAAAACAAATATGTATATCTTTTGGTTTTAAAAATCCGAAAAAAAGAAAAACGTGCAACACATAAATTGAATGGTTTCGAAAGGTGAATATGATGTAATGAGAATTTTTTTTTATGTCGTTAACCGGATTTATCAAGGTCATAAATGTTGCGAAACTGTTTTTTTTTTTTGTTTAACCCCGGAAGGATAATTACGTAAATTTTACTCCCAAGCTCAATACATTTTTAACGCGTTAAGCGCGTAAGTTACCGGTGATTGAGGCTATACTTTCCGTTCGAACAGCGTTAGTCACCGGTGACTGACAGTTACTTAAGTCAATTGCTTAGTTTTCAGAGAAACAAGGTAATTCGTGCTTGTAAACAAACGCGCGTCACTCGACGAAAGGTAGAATCGATACGATTCTCATTTACAGTGAAAGTAGAAAGTGTTTGAGGGAAGAAGTAAATTTGTACAAGCAAAATTTAGTGATCACAATTTTCCATCTCTTTCTATGTATTCTGATTTATTTGAAAGTTTTCGTAGACCGACAACGTCGATCAGTGAATTATACGACAGTAACATTTGTTTACCCTCGCGGTAGCTTCAGACGTTCGATCGGATTTAGAATTTTGAATACTGACAAACGATACTAATTTTTCAAATTGGTCCACGTGCACCACTTTGGTTCGACGGTTCGTTGGGAATTTCGGATATAAACATTTTCCGCCGTGCACGCACCTAAGGACTTCATTTCTTTGCAGGATCCACACGGTGATATTTAAAAATATTTGATGTACTACCTATGATTTATTGACTCCCATTAATATTGCAGCTTAGATAGTATATTATTATTTCATATCAGTGTGCATGTGGGGCAGATAACTCATACATTCAAAGCAATTTAAACAAGATAGCAGGCACTTGTAAACCAAACTTACCTTGTTATCCGTCTGGGACATTTTTTCTTGTAAGAAACTAACACATCGGTATTGCGTTATACTACGTTACTTTATACTACGTTACGTTATACTACGTTACGTTATACTACGTTACGTTATACTACGTTACGTTATACGCACTGTCATTTGCTCTCTCGTTTCATACTCATCTCCATGAACTCTATAACGTTATCCTGGCATACCATGTCCTTACCGTTATTTTTCTTAATATCCAATACTTCCTAAAAACCCATGTCTTCCTTCTCTTCAACCCTCACTTTCCTACCTGATCCTTTTCCTTTGTATTTGCATGGCGAAATTCCCACAACTTTCGATAAATATAACAGCGAACCCCCTAAGCTGTAATTTAGTTAGTAATCTGAACCTTATACGAGCAACACGTCTCACAAGTATACTTCTTCTTGTAATTCCAACCTTGGTTTTTGTTTAACGGAAATCTACTAACTATTTCTGAGATCCAATAAAAAATATAATTGTTGGATGATATAAGTCTCTTTCGAGGCGGATCGTAACTGTTAGCGCAAATGAATTTTTTGTGAAAACTCATCACAGTACTTAAATGTATTTCAGAGAGAACCATGTATAAGACAACTTAAGAATAATCCCAGCGAGTGATGTGGAAGCTGAGAATAACGCTGAGCATCTGTATATGAATAATAAGTCAAAAGATACAAAAGGAGTACTGCCATTATGGAAAAAAATCAAAAGAAAGAGACTCCGGAGAATCCTCGGAAGAATGCAAATCCTATTTCTGTAATTACTTTCGCGTAGGTCTCTTTTTTTTTAACTATTCATATGACGTGTCTCGGGTATGTTTAGCCTGTACAATACAATTCCGTTTTTTTTACATAATTCACAGTTGGATCCTGAAAACGTTCATTTTGGGCTACCAGCGAGACTTGGAAATGTCTGATTTGCATACACCACTCGATGAACATTCCAGCAGCCAGTTGGGCGAGAGAATTGTACAGATTTGGGAGGAGGAGGAGAAACAATGCGCGGCTAAGAAAAATGGCTCTCATCCAAGTTTATTACGTGTATTGATGAAACAATTCGGTCCAAAACTTATGCTGTATGGTGTAATGCAGGCCGTGTTGGAACTTCTGATTAAGTATAAATAACGAATAAGAAAATTCTAATCTGTGTTTCTTGATGCAATGCATCAAAACCTTATATTATGATCTAAATAATATACATGTATATCGTTTAGGATTCCACAACCGTTGGCACTTGGGAGACTCTTACGCTGCTTTAACCAAGACCCGAACACGAATGTTGCTGAAAATGAAGCGTACATTTGGGCCGGAGTAATGGCTACTTTTGGTTTGCTCAATTGTTTCGTGTCGCATTCATCCCAACAAGGTATAATGCACATGGGAATGAAGATTAGGGTTGCCTGCAGTACGTTAGCATACAGAAAAATTTTGAGGCTGTCTAAAATTGCACTTGTCGAAACAACGGTTGGTCAGGTAGGACTTTTGGAGGAATGGAGTTTAATTCAAAATTTGGTAGTTTTTAATTTATGGAAAAAAAAAATTATGTAAAACATTATTGGTGTTTTAGGTGGTCAATCTTCTGAGTAATGATGTCAATAGGCTCGACTATGCCGTATATTTTTTCCATTACATTTGGTTAGGTCCACTTCAAAGCTTAGTGATAACATATTTCATATATCAAGAAGTTGGATGGTCTGCAGTAGCTGGCATGTGTACTTTGTTAATTTTTGTACCTCTACAAGGCGAGTGAAGGATTGGTAATATTTTTAAGCTACATGAAATTTCTCCATCTAACTGTATATATTTATATAATGTTCTTAGGATACCTAGGGAAAAAAACATCAGAATTAACACTGATGTGTGCCTTACGCACGGACGAGAGACTGAGATTGATGAACGAGATTATAAATGGGGTGCAGGTCATCAAGATGTATACATGGGAAAAGCCATTTTCGTATCTGGTTGCAAAGGCACGAAAGTACGTTATCGAGAACGTTAAATTGGATAATTTTTACACACGATTATTAATATTATGATAATTACAAATATTTCAGAAAAGAAGTGAACGCTATACAAAAAAATGCCATTGTACAGGGTACTACTTTGTCATTTGACATGTATGTCCCACGTCTTGGACTTTTCGTAACCATTCTCATTTACATATTTCAAGGCGAAAATATTACAGCTGAGAAGGTCTTTATGATAACTGCATTTTATGATGTTCTTCGCATGAGCATGACTATCGCATTTCCACTGAGTAAGTATTGCGAAGTTGATATGAAATCTTAACAGAATTACAGCTGTATATTATCTGTTGCATAAATAACACGAGTATCAATATTTTGTAGGTATTAATCAAATTGCCGAGTCACTGATATCAATACGACGTCTTGAAAAATTCTTGCTTCACAAAGAAGTCGAGAAACATATTGTGACTGATTATGAACATAAGCCTAAGCAATTTCTGGCGTCACCAGTTGCCATATCTCTTACAAACGCTACAGCCAAGTGGATTACTGATATTAAGGATGATACACTGACTAATATTAATCTAACTGCAAAACCGGGTCAATTAATAGCTATAATAGGCCAGGTAGGAGCGGGTAAGAGTAGCCTTCTTCAAGTTTTACTTCGTGAGCTACCCCTTCAAAGTGGAACTATAGGAACGTATGGAAAAATCGCATACTCTAGCCAGGAACCATGGCTATTTGCCTCCTCAGTTCGACAGAACATTTTGTTCGATCGTCCAATGGATAAAGTGCGCTATGATAATGTAATAGATGTTTGCCAACTAAAAAGAGACCTAACTTTGTTTCCTTATGGCGATAAGACTATTGTGGGTGAACGCGGTATCAGTTTGAGTGGTGGCCAACGTGCTAGAATCAATTTAGCTCGAGCTGTGTATGCTGAGGCTGATATATATTTGCTGGATGATCCACTTTCTGCGGTCGATGCTCATGTGGGGAAACACATCTTTGAACAGTGCATAGATGGATACTTGAAAGGAAAAACTAGAATCCTGGTGACGCATCAGTTCCAATATCTGAAGAATGTCGAGCGTATCATAATTATGAACAATGGTGCTATACAGGCTGATGGTAGTTTTTACGAATTACAAGCATCTGGATTGGACTTGACTAAATATCTGGAATGTGTCGAAGAAGTTCAGGATGAAGTTGAAAATACGCGAAGGAACAGTAAACAGTCCTTGACTTTAAGTATCAGATCGGAAGATGCTCTACAGGATGATCCTGTTGAGATTGCAGAGTCTAGAACTGTTGGTCGCATTACTGGAACAGTTTATCTATCCTATTTCAGAGCAGCTGGAAACACGTGCCTTGTATTGTCTATGTTTGTTATTTGTATACTTAATCAAACCATTGCTAGCGGCGGAGATTACTTCATCGCGTATTGGGTTAACGTTGAGGAAGCATTCGTGAACCATACGAATGGGACTACGCAAGCAGAATGGCAATCGTTTCTTTCCCGAGACTGGTGTATTTACTTATACAGTGGTTTTACTGTAGCTACTATAATATTGACATTTTTAAGAACTTTCGCCTTTTTTGGAGTCTGTATGAGATCTTCAAGAAAATTACATGCTGATATGTTCTATAGTATCATCCGTGCTACTATGCGATTTTTCAATTCCAATACATCAGGACGGATTTTGAATAGGTAACTGACACCATAAGCAAGTAGACATACACTTGCGTACAAAAACCATTTTCCATATTCAATTATGCATTAAATAAGATAATTAAAAGTAAATTCGAATACTTTCTAAAGGATTGAAAAACAGTTTTTACTAACTGTTTGCCTACATACATTAGTAACAAGAAATGGTACTTCCATACTTATATACGTATATTTGTTTTCATATATACAGATTCTCCAAAGACATGGAAGCTGTGGATGTAAGACTGCCTATGGGTATGATCGACGTTATACAAGTTAGTCTACTGGTAATTGCTGTGATCATTATAGTTGCCTCTGTAAATCCATGGTTGATGATTCCCACAGCCTGTGCAGGATTAATATATTATCTATTATCAATATTTTACATTAGTACCAGTCGCAGTGTGAAACGTTTAGAGGGTATAAGTAAGTTTAAAAATGATACCTCAACACATTTGCAACATTCTCTCTATTAATTTTATACTAACGATTAAAATTCAATCTCCTTACAGCTAGATCTCCAGTGTTTGGTCACATTAGTGCAACTCTTCAAGGTCTAGCAACTATTAGATCATTCGATGCTGAAAAAACATTAATATCTGAATTCGATAGCCATCAAGATCTTCATTCTTCTTCCTGGTTCATCTCTATATCTGGTTCAAGAGCCTTTGCGTTTTATCTTGATATAACTTGTCTATTTTATACTACCATAATCACCTTCAGTTTAGTACTGCTTAGTAGTTCCATATATGTGGGTAACCTGGGTTTGGTAATCAGCCAGTGTATCGGACTCACAGGAATATTACAATGGGGCATACGTCAAGTAGCTGTAGTGGAGAACCAAATGACGTCCACTGAAAGAATCCTGGAATATTGTAAATTAGAACAAGAACCACCATTAGAGAGTACACCTGATAATAAGCCAGATGAGAATTGGCCAACGGAAGGACGTGTGGAATTTAAAAATTTGTACCTCACATATATTCCTGAAGATCCTCCGGTGCTGAGAAATTTGAATTTCGTAATAATGCCACGCGAGAAGATAGGAATCGTTGGTAGAACTGGTGCTGGAAAATCATCTTTAATTACCGCTCTATTTCGATTAGCGCCTATGGAAGGAGACATTCTGATCGACAATGTGTCAGCAAAATCTTTGGGATTGCACGATCTTCGTTCAAAGATCAGTATTATTCCACAAGAGCCTGTGCTTTTCTCAGGAACAGTACGAAGAAATTTGGATCCTTTCGATGAATATTCGGATGATTTACTTTGGCAGGCTCTTGAAGAAGTTGAACTGAAGGAAGTCGTGAACGAGTTGGTAGCTGGTTTGAATACAAAGTTACAAGAAGGTGGTTCGAACTTCAGTGTGGGGCAGCGGCAGTTACTTTGTTTAGCTAGAGCTGTTGTTAGGAATAATAAAATTTTGGTGCTCGATGAAGCTACAGCTAACGTAGATCCACGGACTGATTTTCTTATTCAAAAAACCATTAGAAGAAAATTTGAAAATTGTACCGTACTTACGATAGCCCACAGACTGAACACGGTTATGGATAGCAGTAAGATTCTGGTTATGGATGCAGGATCCATGGTGGTAAGCTTATTTAAATAATTTGTTTATTCGTTCAATTATAAACGGTCAAATTTGTTTCATAACTAATTTTAATATGTTAACGTTTTATCTTTTTAGGAATTCGATCATCCATTCACTTTGTTGCAAAATAAGCATAGTTTGTTCTATAATATGGTTCAACAGGTTGGACAGGCAGTGGCTGAAACTCTCACAAAAATAGCAGAAGATGTTAGTATATGAAATCTAAGAAATTAAACTTATTTGCATTTATATATATATTTTTATCGTGTTCAAATATTTCATTTCAGAGTTATCATTCAAGGAAATGTCAATAATATTCGAAGATTCGTATGAAGCATGAATAATTTTCAATAAATAGATTGTGATTTATTGAAACAGCTTGCGGAAGCAGCAAATTTAATGATAATCATATATCTTATATGATTTTACTATTTTTTTTCCGCGCTAGTGAATTACTTATACCTACAAAAAAAAAATACTGAAAACTATTTTCATCAGTGTTAGCCTTTTCTATAAATAATCCTTAAATAAATTGCTATCAGTGTAAAATTAGCAAATGAATTCAAGCGTAAGTTGCTTTATTTTAAGTATCATTTATTATACACCTTTACAATATCTACTATGTCAGTCGTACATAGTTACTCCTTATCCGTTAACAAACAGCCGACAGTAAACTAGTCCTTGACGGTAGTTCAAAGATCTTCAAAGAGTTGAAAAAATTTCCAAAATTTGCAATACATGTACAGAAGAAAGTGTTAAATCCAAAATATTTTCCTTTTAATATAATAACACAATTGTCAATTATAATTATAGTGTCCGCAGGCAATAGTAATATTTTACAAGAATATATACCGTGCATGCACTCGGTAGCTCGATACAAAATATCAAGTGCTACGCCACATTTAACAGAGTATTCAAAACCTAATATAGTACATGATAATTGCAAAAAAAAAACATTTTCTAACATAAACAATATGTAAGATAGAAAATGCGAGAAATCGCAGAAATATATATTTCCAAAAATGTTATTCAATCGTCGGAATCTCATTTAAACACGAACGTTTATCGTCAATCTGTATATCCCTTAAAACGTCTACCAATGATTTCACTTAGAGCTCAAAAACTGTAATATAATATATCACAACACTGCAATGAAATTCCATCAATAGTCATTCTCCGAAATGCCGATGTATCGAAAGTACAATATAACATATAGATATTCGCCGGCATAATACAGTAATGATATTTGAGAAAAATGCCCATTCGGGCAGTTTTATTTTAGCGATGTGGTACATTTAGGTTTCTGACCATTAGGCGAAATCACTGATGCCTATAAAACAATCCAATATTCACACGTGTGAAAACAGAGAATTTTAGTATCGACATTCAAATGGTCACATTCATTATTCTTTTATACACATAGTACTACCTATTAACATAGTAGTCAGTACATCATCAAATAACATGGAGCTTTCAGTGTGAATAGACTTGAATTTGCACATAGTATTTGATTACATCGACCAAGAGAAATGATAAATTTAATTAGGTTTCAGTTTGGCACACTGAGCATCTACATGTGCAGCATCAGTTGACCAATGTTTCAGTTTTTGCTATTTTTCAAAGCAATATAACAAGCTTTATCACTTTTAGTTTATTTGACATATCTTTCACTCGATAGGATCTACTTCAATCCAAGAATAGCAAAGTAAGTTCTTAGAAAAGTTGTGACGTAAAGTTTCTCAAGTTATTCAGAGTGATATATCGCATGTTCAAGTATGGCAAGTATATTCAAGTGTGAATAGAAAAAATAGGTTAAATGTAAAAAAAAAGAGGGGTTGAAGTTTCCTCGGAATAGGCCCTGTTTAGTTATCGGATTCCCAAAGTGTAAACTTTGAGGAACGTACCGACCCCATTCACATCGCTTTACTTTGATCAATACTCTCACGCCCAACTCCAAGATCAGCCCTATGGGCTTCCTGTCTTGAATTGAGAGTAAGACGGCGGAGGCTAATAGCGCAATTACACTACGGCACTTTCTGCCCGAGATCCAAGGACCTTCCCCAGAGCAATTTGAGAGTCACTGAGGACTCCGATGGTAGCTCCGCGGTGGGGATTGAGGGAACCTCGTTTAGTACGCTTCACTATGATACTTATATACCAACGTATAGCATAGTGAACCGCTTGTGAGAAACAGATACAGTATGTTCTCAAACTACCTCGTAATACTTATACAAAGAGAAATTTCTTTTAATACCTCTATTGTTTCATGCAAAATGCTTTAATCTTGTAGATCATAACAAGAATATCAACCAACGTATAGAATATAGGAAAAATCATTGTTTCATGAGAATCATAATTGAGATCCATAACGCGGGTTACTTTCAATTTTTAGGTAAACTGGCGAGAGGGATGAATTTGCGTATCAATTCTTGCTTATGTCTTTTTACGAATGGAATCCATTTTTAACGTTTAAGTGTTCGCGTCGAATTTGTAACCATCAGAAGTAAGGGCTCTTGGGGTCTCTGTGGACGAGATGTGAACAATTAAATGTTAAAATACGATTACGGACGCTAAAAGTGTTCACCATTGTTAACATTCCAGTCTTGTGGTTTTGTTTAATTATACAGAATTATTGTCCGAATGTCTGACACGAATAATAAAAGAAAACGATGCATGAGATTAAGTAATCTCACCGGTTTTGAAAATGCTAAACGAACCTTTCATCGCCATTAGTACCGCCATTTACATATAAATCAATTCAAGTACGCATACACTCGCGAATTCATACGAAAATCGCTTTCCACCAAAACGACAAAAGGAAATGACGTTGGGTCGTTTCTTCATGTGGAATGTGAAATGCGCAATACAGAAAATTCGTCGGCTCGATATTAATTAATAGAAAACAAACTTATTTGTCATCCGTCACTTCCTTTTACGTATTAGAAAATCGCACCGTGAATTGTTCAAGTAAAATAGTATTTCCTATCAAAGGAACATTCGATCAAGTGCAGTCAATTCCGGAAACCCGCGAGTCTCATAAGGTACGATTATTATTCGTAGCGGATGATTTTTACAGAACGGTTAATATGAGTTTGTAGACCGAAATCACCGGTAAACGTAACTCGAACGCTTAATTTAAACAACGTAACCGAAGCTCTGACGAATTGAAGATATTTTCATCGTAGCGACACTCGCTTTTCACTTGTCCAATTTTATAACGAAAGCTTCACCAGGTTGAATAGTTAATTCCTTGAAATAGACGTTCCGGTTGAGTTTACTGATTGGCCCCACGACAACGTGTCCGCCATAATAAAGGAATGAAAGATCCTTAGTACGTGTTTCCTTGCCAAGATTGGCTACGAAGACATATGTATTTCTACGCGGATACCATCGTTCCACTACGATCAGTTCATCTGCCGTGTATCTGAAAAAAAATATTCGATTCGTTATACATATACTGTTGATTTTTTTAATGATGAATATTAAAATAATTCAATTACCTGACATCACAGTTAACTGTGCCATTGGTATCCTTATATATCGCCTTAACGTATAAACCAGGTGTAACGTGTCTCAGCTTAGCCATTTCTGAGATTGTTCCTGTTAGGGTAGTTTCTGATGATTTGGTGGATCTTGTTAACCAGGGAATAGTACCGTGGGATGAAAATTTAGCTCCGGAACCATCTTTGCTGTCCCATAACATAGGGACTAAATTATGAACGTGTGCTAAATCCTGATGATCCTCGCAATCACAATCCATAAGGCCTATCTAATGATAATAAAAGAATTAAAATAAATTATATTTTGTCACCATGAAATTGACTTATACAATTTATCAATTATATTATCGTACCTCATCCCCATAGAATATACTTGGTGTTCCAGGAAGCATCAGTCCCAATAGAGCAACTGCTATACTAGCATTCTCAACATTTAGTCTAGATGCAATCCGTTTGGTATTCACACTTCCGATGGACCAGTGAACCCAAGGATTGCCTGGTTTTTCGAACAAGACGCCATTGGTAATATTTCCAATTTGATATTTTATATCCTGCGTTCCATTATTAACGCGCAACATCACGTTTACTAGATCTATTTTATTCAGTATTACGTTCTTGACAAGATCGTTTGGTGCCTCTTGTAATACGTCCATGTCACAAATCAATATCCGGTATGGACCTAGTATAGTTTTCCAATGTCTCAAAAGTTCAACAAAGTTTTTCTCTTTGACATAGTGTTCCAGTCCCTTCAGATAGAATCCATCGACGCCTTTCTTTGTCCAAAATTTAATGGCTGCCGTGACCACGTGATCTGAAGGTACGTAATTGTGCAATGAGAGAACTTCCGGTTTTGGCATTTCCAATGCTGAAGGAACTGTTGAGAGAACAGTTAGTACTTGAAGAAGAGCAGATGGTTCAGGCGTTGGCATGACATCCGGTAAAATTGAGGCACCGCTGTGCCTTCTCTCACGCACCGCTTTGTCTGTCTTGTTTGATTCTGAAGAGTGAAAGGTTTCCTCGCCGAAATCTTTTACGAACGGATACAGTGGTATGTCTAATATGATGGTCATGTTTCTTCGGTGTGTTTCCGATACCAAAGACGTAAAATCGCTCATCGTTCCTAGGTGGGACTCAATATCCGTTAGGCTGGTTATATTTGAAAAATGTTCTGGGTAATGAGCAGCTGGAAAAATCGAATTCAACCGAATTCCCTGAACTCCGAGATTTTTAAGATAATCAAGTCGCATTATTATCCCACGAAGATCTCCCACGCCGTCTTCACTATGGGATGAGTCTTGGAAGGATGCTGGAAAGATCTCATAGAAGAGGCTGCCTTGCCACCATTCGGCTGGTGGATCGCACCTAGATTTATAATATTACCGTCATTTTTATTGCTTATATTAATGAATTACACATTTTTCATACTAAGAAAACATACGATATTAACGATCAGCATTATGGGACTTTTTATGTTTGATCAGCACAGGTATTATGCAATAACAATTTTCTTTCAACCTAGCTGCTAATATATAATTAAAAACCCCGTTAAGTGCGCTAATAAAAAAAAAAAATAAATAAATAAAATCCTAGAAAATCATACGAATATTTATTACCCACAGGAGCACAAAGTAACAATTACAAATGGACTATATTAAAATTTTCTACTCAGTGATGTAATAGTCATAAACCACCGGTCGTATGTAAATAATATATGGGTAAATAAAAATTTCTACCATTGCCCATATTTACAGCTGTTACTTTGTGTTCCATCAGTAATACACTTCTTTCGTGCGTTTTACAAGTATATCGTTTACATGACTTATCCAATAGAATCGCTTCAAGATTTGACTTTCGCGTTAGCCTTTTTTGTAATTGGATCTTGACGTACCTTTTTGGCATGGTGGCGATAACACCGATAACTAGTGCAGCGCATCCAACAAGTACTGACATAAAGGACCAGAAGCAAGTCTTTCGAATTAACGGCCAATTCCATGACATAAATCTGTAGTCCTTGGGGGTCTTTGGTACCACCAATTGAATCCCAACGAGCGGAGGCTTTCCGCCATTTTCCTGATTGTAAAACTGAAGAGTTATGGCTTTAGTCTTCGATGGTGTTAGAAAGCAAGAAGCAGATTAGTACAGACTCATAAATCTCCCTGCCTCCGATGGATCGTCCAAGAATTATCGGGCGATGCCTTGGTTTTCGCGTTTAGCAGCTACTTAATTAAGCGGAAATATCAGTCTGTCAATTAATGACTGACACTGAAAATACGACCGGATGAGACTATAGATTGGTTAAGCTGTGACCGCGCGTTTAAGTTCTAAAGTCAAAGCTATAGAAATATTGACTAGACTATTTTGAAATACAAAACAATCTATATAGTGTCAATTTAATTTGACAGGTGGAATTGATAACCCACGTGGTAACAAAGACCAAACAAATAGTCAATTGCGAACTAACGCAAAGCATTCGAGAGTCCGATAAAATTGGTGCACTCGAACATATGTCGTAGAGCGTATTTAGGATGGAATTTCTTATCCGTGCCAAACAGCTCAAGAATTCAGTCCAAAAAAATGACAGTCAGGGTTACTTTTGCAGAAGGTATTCAACAAGCATGCATTGGTTGCCACGGTATCGAATCAAAAATTTGTGTTCTGCATATTTAAAAATTTGTCAAAAACTACAAAGCATTGTCCGAATGAACACGTATATATAGTATATGAAAGACTTGACGTCGATGTTGTCAAAGAATAAAAAAAATCGACAACACTTTTAACAAATACTACTACGTCATACGCGTAAATTGAGGTTGAGTTTATTAAGACCATTTGAGAAAAGAATGATTGCTCCTAACGAAACAAGTAGCAGGTGTTAAGTAACGTAATAAATAATGATTTATATATAAAATAGACAGTTGGCAGCTGTCACTTGTTTTGGTACGTTGTCCAAAGCGCGATTTCCTTGACGTAAAATCGGCGAATACGTATGTGTAGGGAGTATCTTTCACTGTTACAATCATTTCGTAATGGTTTATTAAGCGTATTAATGACATTTTAAATATGAAGAAAATTCTGCGGTTCACTTACCAGAGCCTGCGCATCGGGTGCCAAATGATGATAAGCGGTATTCAATTGAGTCAACAGTTGAGTGCATACTGGTTCATTGGTATCACTGCTACTTTCGCTGCTGCTGGTAGATTCTACCATTGGATCCCTTGAACTTGGTTCTAAAATGCAATAAGATTGGTGTAATAAATCATCGTTCGCTACGAGCATTTACATTACAGCCTGATTGTGATGTGAATCACAATGATCAAGTAATATAATCGAGTCGATGATTCTGCGTGTCCTGAACGAATCTTGCAGACAGTTATTTTGCGTGACAACTCCTCATTGTAAAACGAGGTTAAGTGATTGATAAACGAGTCAAGTACAATTACTAAATTGATGCGAGACATGTGCCTGGCGCTTAGTTGATATACTGACTATCGAAGACAATGCCGAATGGTTTGGATTGTAACAGTGAAATTGAATCGTAGCGAGGACCTGATCTGATTCTATCAATAAGCAAAATTATTAGCGTGAATATATTTGATCGTGTGGGCATATAAAAATTGGGATATTTTTATTTGAGACATCTACTTTTGATAAATTTTCAGGAGAATAGATATTCTTTTTCTTTTTCTTTTGTGCTCCTAGGGATAATCGGAAAATAAAAATATTTTTATAAATACCGATAAATTATTCTTCCTTGAAAATTAAGGAATATTAATTATTTAACACGGTGTATTAAATTTGTGTCTCGTTGAATTTATTGGACTGCATTCGGACATTCGACCGACGCGACTTTGCTAGAATCCAACGAAATGCCGCAATATAGAAACTGCCGTCGTCAACAGTCTAATACGTAAAGCCTGTGAAAATGAATTTGGTGCCTGAAAATTATTTAAATATCTGCCAACAGGTTAACAAGGTAGAAGAGAACGCTTTGGCTTTTGTCCATAAAAATGCACAAATAGCAGGTATATGATATAGTTAAATCTTTATCCCAATCCATGTTATTAAGTTGGATAATTATTGTCAATTTACGTACCATCGTTCAAGGGTTTGCTGCAACTGTTCACTATGTTCATATATGCATTAAGACCGTCCTCGGAATTAATATTTTCCAAAGCCTCTGTAGGTGTCATCTCTAAAGGCGTATCCTCAAGAGGATTAAAAATAGCGTCAGTTTCCAAAGGCTTATGCATTTGTTCAGGAGGTGGACTTGGCGTGAGAAGTGGACAATCAGATGCCTCCTCGTCCTATGAAATAAAAATAAATAACAGGTATAAACAAATATAATCCCCATGAGAAAACTTTATCGAACATACCTGTTGGTCCCGATTTAAAAGTTGTTGCGAACTGGGCGAAGTTGGAATTTCACTCGGCAATACGACTGACAACAGAGCATCCGTTTTCGGAATGTTCATCTCTATCTGTGAATAATCGTCATAAGGGTTAGATATTATTTACTGACGTTAAACTAGCAGCAGCCATTGCCAACTGCAGTCACGTGTTAAACTTTCCCTATTCTGCGCGGGTCAGTAAATTTGGCTAGTTGCCCAACTCATGGAAAAATCTCACGTTCGTATCCTTGCTTCTTACGAGTATCGTTTTCTCAGGGTCAATCGAATTAGCCAATTCACGGACGCAAATCGAATTACTAGATTTGCACAGATTCTAGCATGTTAATTATTATATATTATTATATTTATTATATATTATTATATACATTATAAAATTGTATAACATGGTACACGCGTATTCCTTTAATTGATTTTTAGTTACTTCAATTTAATGCACCTGATATAGGAATGTGCACATGACGTATGTAGTTCGATATCGACGTAAAGACCTGTTCATACCTATCAGCGTGCGGAGTGGCGTTATTGATCCTGTGCACTGTAGTAACTATTCTACCATTAATTACGTCGATAATTTACAATTTAACGAACAAAGATTACAACTAGTAATCAGCTATTGTTTGAAAGGAGAAACGCGATATATAATAGATAACATTAGGACACTGAAACGACATTATCTTCTTTTTTCTGAAGACATTTCATAATAACGCAATATCACACGGATTGTATTTCGCTTACTTTAAAACCAACCACAAATATATATATATAATGTATATGCATACGTATGACTAGTTGTAGGGCCAAGAGGTGATATAAAAATTTCATGGCTGATGACATACATGGCATGGGCAATATGTCATTGGCAATTATAAATTATTAACAAAATAAAATATATAAATTACTCAAATTTTTCGTACAAACCTTATTCACTTCAACACTTATAATTTTTAAATATTTTTTTTATCTCTTTTCACAATTATAATTACACTCCTAACACCAACGCCGTATCCGTATAACCGATTAATCGATTAGTACAACTGATTAATAGATTAGTACCTTGTCAATTGATAATATTAATTAAAAAATTAATATTAATTTAAATAATTAAATTAAAATGTTTAAATAATCGAACATTAAATCGACAAGGCCAATAACAGTCTGCAGAAACACACGCTCGTAATTACATCACTGGGCGGCTGCTCTCACGAATTCAAATGTTAGTTCGCACGTAGTAGATTCACAGCCTTAGTCACATATAAAAACTCTGATATATATATGTATATATAAGCACAACTATAAAAGTGTATGCGAGTACGTAGCCACGCGGTTGCTCACTTACCAAGGTAGCCGGCCACCACGTGAGTACGTGACGTCAGGAACGTCCAACCTGAAAAATAAATGTCGCGACGAATGCTTGCTGAAGATTTTCAACTTTTCTTCAAATAAAATTTCTCAATACCCTTTCAAGGCTTACGTTTGATTTATTTATAATCAAGTCCCGATATGGAGCTTTTGTTTCCAGCCCTCGAATAACGCGTTACAGCTGGCTTCCACCAAGTACCAATTTCCTCAAACACTCTCGTAGACCGTCGCCCGCTCTTTACGCCACATCGGCAAACGAAGGAAAGGCTCTGCCGACGTTCGGGGTTAAGGAATTGGACGCCGAGTTGGTCAGACACCGCGTGCCTCGATGTGTATATTTAGCACGACTTATTCCTCCAGCTGATACTCGCGCCCTCGTCGGATTTGTGCACGCACTGTTTTTTTTTTTTTCTACTAATTCATACAGCTGTCGGTGCACCGATTGCGGTTCTGGATATGCATATCAAGATTTCGACTCCGATCCATCGTCCTTTTGGTGCAGTTGGACAAAAATACACGCGACAATAAAACCTGTGGACTTACCTTGTACTATGACGTTTCTCACTAGGTTTAAGAAACTGGGATATTTTTGTACGTTACTGATATGGGACTTTAGAAGGGGCTTGAGGTAGTGGATTGTTTTTTAAAATAGTTTTTTGGCCATTTTTTTTCTCAACGGTATGACACTCTTACAGTTGGGTTTTTATGGAATTTATGAAGGTTGGTCAGTGTTCAAGGTAATATGACAACTGGAACGCCCTTATGGAACGTTCTTGTTGCGCTAGTGTCGTGGGGATATGATGTGTACTGTGGGACATGGAAATCAATATTTCGCTCATGGGGGATGAATGCGCCAGAACAGCTTTATATGGCTGGCTGGAGAGGCTAGGAAGGGATCTACGTTATCCACTATTCTTCGCCAGTCAGATATCGCCATCTAGCGAGAAATCAGAACTTCTTGTTTACAACATTGCATGTACATATAGTCCGCAAGTAAAGTTCGAGGTTTCTAGCAATATTTTCCAGTGCCAATGCTTTTTTAGTCAAAGGTAATGTGTGGTGAATCAACGGGAAATCATTAAAAATTTACTATTTACCTTCAGCAAAGACCAATGGCATTGCGAAATCTATTCAACCTAGCACGAAGCACGTGACTCAATCACTAAGTTATTTTACTCATGGACCAATTATATATTACATGCTTACACGATACAGAGGTATATTAAAAACGTAAATTATTTATATATATATTATGTAGATATTTATTGGTATATATCATATTATTGTTCGCGCTCTTATTAGATAATTACTAAATATATATCTTAGGTGTAATCATATTTAAGCAATCTTTTTGCAAAATTTTCAAAATATACTTACTTTATACCGTTATTTTTTAAGCATACACAGCACACCGCACTTCGTCGTCATCTGACTTTATTCGTTTGGAATTACTGACTTCGGTTGCATCACTCCCACGCAGATATATCTGAAAAAAAAAGGTTTTATTCGCAGTATAAAAGATAAGTACACCCAAGATCAAAAAAGTTCACGTATACATATAATGAGTCCTCGTGTATTAACGAAATGGCTTAAGCTAATCTGCGTCACGTGCATATAATTAAACCAGTAATTAAAAAAAATTTATAAACAATAATTATCACGTAACGATCCCTAAATTTTGTCCAGAAACGTTCTTGCAGGTCTTTCCGAATGAGAGTATTAAAAATTCTTATGCATAGCATTGACATTAACCTAAATACGTCTAAAACGCCAGCACATATCAATCATACGAAAATATACGTATGCGCAGACCGTTATGCGGAGAAACTTAGTTATTCACTAAAAACGATTTGTCCACTTTAAACAATCAACCATTTTTTCTGTACTTTAATGCTACGAGATATAAAAAATATATCGTCTAACCTAATCTTCTTATTGTCTGTCAAAATTAATTCATCTTTATAATAGCATTGTCATCAAGAATAATCATACATTACGTGACATTACGTATGGTATCCATTATCCATTGTATTGGAGCTAAGCTTTTAACATAAATCCTCATAAAAGGTAGAAGCGACCAAGTTCGTAATGGGACTTTCAGCAAAATAAAAAAGATACTTTAACGTACCTGACAGCCATTGTAGCATCTATTATGAAACATATTCAACCCATAATCCGATTATTTGGTGGGAATCAGAATGAAAAAAAAAATATTTTAAACATACAACGAATAGCTAAATATTCTCTATACGATACCTCGGATATCTTTAATGAATTTAGTATTGAATACAAATAACATTCAAGGATCCTCAGAGATATTTTTATTATGGTTAAGAAGCCTAATTAATCTGAAATATCGTATGTCTGACGAGCGCATGATCTTCGTATGCGTATATATAGAGATAGGTGAGAATTTGTCATTTATGGTAATTGCGTACTAAAAATAAACATCATGCATCACGTATAAACCGTTTTGAAATTCGTATACCTTTATTATTTTTTAAAATGCGATTATACGAGGATCAACAGTTTCGTCACGTGATACTCTGTATACTAATTTATTATGTATCAACCAGTTTCGTATATCGTTGCATCATCAGCGTAATCAGTTAACGAACGATAGATAGTAGAAATTATGAAGAGAACGTTATTTGCAAATAGTCTCAAACGAATCGCTTTTACGATGTTCTTACAAAATAATAACAATGCTACCGTGGTTAAACAGAAAAATATTTTCAGTAGCGATTGTGATTGCGCAAAACCATTCATAAGTATCAAGGCTAGTATCTGCGGAATACTTGGTTACATATATGTACATGCATATATACGGATAAGGATATTCATGAGTCGTATAAATAATATGCTGTTTATTATTAATTCGATTAATAATGATTCTTGGTGTTTTAAAAATATAATAATGAATTGAGAGTGACTTTAATCGTTATCCAAAAGAATTTTTAGACATTCGCTTCTTTTCGTCGTTACTGTATTTATTGTGCCAAGTTTTTGCACTGTTGATAGTGGATAGAAGTATTCGTAGTTGAAAAAGGATTTTGTTATCGGCTGACCCGAGCTGCCCCCTCTTAGCGCCAGGTCGCGACGAAACTTACAAATATTGAGTATCCCCTTCAACAATAACTTTAGAACATCCGAGTACGTATATAAGCAAATTAATGGTTCGTTTATCTCAAATGAGATAAATGATGATCTTTGCTCTATAACTTAGGAAAGCTGGTTCAAGAATTTTCAAGATGCAGTCCGAGTGCAGAAATTGTGAAGAGAAGCCATAGGTCTTCCGTCCGTTATTTTGTAAGACTTAATAAAAGCTTGTTTGCATATATTATTAAAAGTAGAGTTTTGTAATTGGCATCTTAAAAAATCGTGCAAGGATGTATAGCTGTGCTCATGCGGAAATGAAGTGATGCTGTACCAATCGGTAAGTGAAAGAAGAAAAAACTTTTTTTTTTTATAAAATTCATTTTTAATCGTTTAACGGTAAGTGCAATTTTATCGAAACAAGGAAAATAAGTATAATTTATTATAATATAAAAGCGGAATATTAATTTTTTTACGAACATACATAATTGGATACATACGGAGACGATTGGCAAAAGAATTAATAAAAAAATTGCAAATATAATTAAACAATTGGTCCAAGTAGTAATAAGACAGTATTGGTCTGTACCGTATCTGTCAATTAATTACTTTTATTGGCAATAATGGCAAACTTGCATACAATTGATTAATCAAATTACCAGTAATCAATTGATAACAAATTATAAGTTACTATTGTGCGCATCTGGAATATATTTATGAATATCATTGCAAACATTTACATGGCGCAAAATGCAAAGAACTCTTGATAATAAGAGATTTGGTACCATCGTCTTTCAACTAACTGTCACGTTATTTTGCAAGAGAATATACAACATATTAACACTAACGTATGGCATCGTGTAATTAAAATTATTATCTGCTTCAAAACTTGATGTATAATAAAAATAAGAATTTCCTCGATAATGATTAACCTTTAATATTACATAATATATATTAATACAGAAATAAAGCAATTTGAAGTATTTTTATGGCAATAATATATAATAATGCCAAAAGGACAAAGTTATTACCTTATCTTACCACAATTACTCATGAAAATTGCAATAGAAAAAAGAATTTGCTTCCGACTTACGATATTCGAGCATGTATCCTTATCTTGAAATTTTTGCATCGCGCCAGAAACTGTGATGATTAATTTTACGGATAACTTCGTAATTTCGCGTCAAACTCTTGTACCACGAAGTCACTAGTAACTTGACGTGCACGAAAAAAAAAAGAAAGAAAGAAAGAAAGAAAAGAGAAATAAAAGACTTATCACACACGATCGATCGTAGTCGGCAAAAGGTGAGTTCAACTTGTCACGACAGATAGTGTATGATATTTATCTTCGTTACTTGTTTCAGTATCGAGTTTTAAAGAGCACTGGTCGATGTTTCATGGATTCCGAGTTTACGATTGTAGCCCCTGAAGCCAGCGTACACACGACCTGCACCACGTACCTGAATCAAACTCTGAGGAAGACGAGTCCTAGTGTGGGACAACATTCGTGTCTTAGGAAGGAAAGTTTAACGAAGAAAATTAACGGTCAAGCATGGCCCTCGATTTTGCCGCTGGTTGTGTGGGAGGTAAAGACAAAGAAAACGAATAAATATGAAAATATGGTAACACGACTTATAGATGCCACAGCACTGACGTTCATGGCGGATTTTTGTTTTGAATAAATTTATCAATTTGATTTTTTATCGTTTCATCGATAAGGATATTATGTCTGGATAATGCGTTGCGGAATGGTAGGTCAATGTCGTAGTCGATATTTCAGAAAAGGATTTTGACAATTGATATTTTATTGCTATTTCAACATGATGAAATATCAAAGGTCAACGCTGTCACGGATCATATTACGCGCGTGATTTTTATTGAATTTGCTCATATTTTCTTGGGATATCAACGTGGATTATACGTGGGAGAAGCATGATCGAAGTTCGTTAGATTTTGATCGTATGGAAAGAGATAGAACCAGATCGTGATTCGATTTACTTCTATCGATTTGTTATTATTATTATGTCTTTGTACTAACCGGACGTATCCACTTCTCTCTAGTATTAATTAAAGTATTATCAATCATACTAAGAATCCCTTATTCGATATTCGCATATTTATTCGATATATTATTAAAGTTCGACGTGAGTTTATTACTCGAAATGCATTATTATTCACTGTATACCATTCAGGATGCGCGGGTATTATGGTTGGATATCCTTTGGATACGATCAAGGTCCACATCCAGACGCAAGATTATCGAAATCCAAAGTACAGAGGAACCTGGCATTGCTTTCGAACGATCCTTGCAAAGGAATCGGTAAGGAGTTACTGCGCGAAGAAAAATTATATATAAGAAATAAATAAATAAATGTAATTATTATAATTAGATAGCAGGTTTCTATCGAGGAATGTCATCTCCCATGGCAGGTGTCGCTGTGATAAACGCCATTGTTTTTGGTATATATGGACAGACTCATCGAAATAGTCCAAATCCGGAAGCACTGTACTCGCACTTCCTGGCTGGAGCTTCGGCTGGAATTGCACAGACGCCTATCTGCAGTCCCATGGAATTGGCGAAGACGCGATTGCAGCTGCAATCGTCAACTGGGACTCAATTTTTTGGTCCACTGCATGTCCTGAAACATATTTACAGAACTGAAGGCTATCGCGGTGTATTTAATGGACTCGGAATTACGTTCCTCAGGGAAGCACCCAGTTATGGTATTTATTTCCTCACTTACGAGGCTCTCACGAGAAATGAATTGTCCGCGCCCACTTCGACGTTTACAATGCTTATGGCGGGCGGATTGGCAGGAACTGCATCTTGGGTCGTGTCTTATCCTCTTGATGTGATCAAGTCCAGACTTCAAGCTGCGCCTAGTAGTCGATACGCAAATGCGTTAGATTGCTATCGGCAATCCATACAAGCAGAAGGCTATGCATGCTTGTTCAGAGGATTGAATTCAACTATAATTCGAGCATTTCCTACCAACGCTGCTACGTTTGCGGCAGTTACTTGGACGTTTCGATTATTTGGACAAAGTCAGATTGAGGTCGATGTACCTCATCAAGAGGCTAAGGAGATCGTTGTTACTCAGAATAGAGGGGCGAGCAAGGACGAGAGGTTTCTTAGAAAGTGGAATTCTTTGCTGGATAATATTTGGAGTAATGGTCAATATGCAAAAACTTGCTCCACATTGTCAATGGGCGTCTTTGATAATTCGATTGTAGATACATCAGCATTGAATTACAGGAAGGAACGAAGTGACATTGAGATCAAAGAGGATAAAGATCAACTGAGTTTAACGAGGGTTACAGTGATCAGCGAAGACGATGAAAATGAACAAGCGAATTCTGAAGAGGACGTAGACTTTGAATCGGAGCCGGAAGTCTTGGTGATTCAGAATATCGAAGAGTCGAGAAAGCTTGATAAAAATCGATGAAGGGATTCATTAATACGATCTAGGAGTGATTTCCAGAAAGGTATAGAATCGCGCTTTCGTGACCCATGAAAACGTGTAAGGAGGTTTCTGGCGGAGCCGAGAACATCAGTAGCGGCTAAAGTGAAGAGTGCAAGTCTGTCGTATAAACAACAGTGCGAATGCTACAGTCACAGTTACCGAAAATCATCGCAAATGAAGCGGAAAGTAAAGCAATAAGAGAAGTTTGATTGACAAAGAATGATATTCGAATAAGATTTCAGTGCCTGAATCGATACTCAATTTTGCTGTACGCCGTGAGATATTTTTAGTGCGTTAGATATACTTGCCAATTCGGCAAGTCTTATTGATTTTGTACAATAAAATATAGATATAAATGTATACTCTTTTGTAATTTACACTTTGCACTTTCACCATTATCTAATAATTTATTATCCACGCCTTCTAATGTTAAACTCACGTGAATTAAGAGAACCGATCTTCTCTTGTCAATTGACAGTCCTTGACTGATCGGCGGACATGTAAGACCTATGTCACAGCCAGAGGCGACATTTACTCGCTTTTAAAATCACACAAAATAGTTTGTATCTTTTCTGTCAGTCCACCCACTTTTTCCTCTCTTCTCCACTTCACTAGACCCAATACAGCCCACGATCCAAATCGCTGGTTCACCTGTCATCCCGTATGAACAGCCTCTTCCACAAGACCAACTTGTTCGGTTGAACCCATCCGCAGTTACCAATTGATAATTCATTGAAACCAAATCGCTAGTAGGATTTTCAAAATTTCAAGTCGACGCATCAACCGAGTAAATTATCGAGATAGACAAGTCAAAGTTTTCGACTAACCTCCAGCGTGGGCTAGAAAATTTTCATAAGTTATTCCAAAGTGGCCAAAGTAAGTTCTACATTTGGAAATACTTTCAATCTTTTAATTAGCAGCCATTTTGATATTTATTATATTTATGTCAAAAGTTTCTTTGACGCTGAAAGATTTTCGCGGACGTTGGACGTTTCTTAACGAAGGTTCAAACGATATTAATATCTGATATGGACGTGGACACGGCTACCAGCAACAAGAACAACGACAATACCGGAAATAAGAACGCGGACTCTTGTAGCAGCAATGCGCAGCGTCTTATCGTTGAAAATGGCGGTCGATGCATGAGTACTCAAGCAATGCAATCGCTTTATGACCTTCGTCAGAACAATCAGCTCTGCGATGCAATTCTGCGTCTCGAAGACGGCGGAGTATTTCCAATTCATCGAGCGATATTATCAGCCTGTAGCACCTACTTCAGGTTCGGCAAAATTTACGAAGTTGAAAAAAAAATATTTTCTCCTATTACCTCAACGATTAATATTTTACCTGTAATCTAGGGCCCTATTCACTACTACCTTGCACTCTCGAGAGAAAACTGATATCCTCCTACCTGGAGTCAACAGCAACATGATGAACCTATTACTGGAGTACGCGTACCTACGTTCACTGGAGGTGAACCGTGAAAACGTTTGTCAACTTTTGGTAACAGCAGACTATCTCAGTATAATTGGAGTCCTGGATCTTTGTTGCGACTATCTAAGGCAGAATTTAGCGCCGGAAAATTGCATTGGAGTTATGCGATTCGCGCGAGAGCATTTCTGTAAATTGCTTGAAACAGACGCGCATCGTTACGTCATGCGGCACTTTGTACAAGTTCGTAAAAGATGTCGACTTATTTATAAGCATCATTAAAAATTTTACGGATTTACGATAGGTCGCGCAAAGAAGCGAGGAGGTCCTCTATCTGCCTATAGAAGAACTAAGAGGGTTGGTAGGTGCCGATGAGCTGAACGTCAAGAGCGAAGAGGCCGTTTGGGAACTGGTGCTGAGATGGATAAATCACGACCCCGAGTCACGCAAGGGTTATATAGTCGAACTGATGAAGAACATTCGTCTAGGATTGTTAGACACGCAATTCTTTCTTGAGAATGTCAAAGATCATCCCTACGTCACCGGAAATGAAGCGTGCAGACCAATTATCATAGAAACGTTAAAGTTTCTATATGATCTGGAGATGATCACGCAAAAGGACGGGGAAGTTCCTACACCGGAAATAGCAAGACCACGCGTACCTCATGAGATCCTGTTTGCGATCGGTGGCTGGAGTGGCGGAAGTCCAACAAATTTTATCGAGACCTACGATACCAGAGCTGATCGTTGGGTAAAGGTAAGATTAGTCGAAAATGGTCATATTAAATATTGTCCCTAAGTAATTAATTATATTCCTTTTTTTTGTTCCTAGGTCGAAGAAGTGGATCCTACTGGTCCTAGAGCTTATCATGGTACAGCAGTAGTAGGATTTAATATATACGTCATCGGTGGATTTGATGGCATGGATTACTTCAACAGTTGCCGTTGCTTCAATGCAGTGACGAAAGCGTGGCGCGAAGTGGCGCCAATGAATGCACGCAGGTGGATTAAAATAAAAATTAAAAAATAATTAAAGTTATCGGAGATTATTGAATTTCGAAAAACGCAGGTGCTACGTAAGCGTAGCGGTGGTCAACGATTTAGTTTACGCAATGGGTGGCTATGACGGTTATCATCGACAAAACACAGCGGAACGTTACAATTATCGTAATAATCAATGGTCACTGATAGCACCAATGAACGTGCAGAGATCTGATGCAAGTGCCACTATGTTGAACGGTATATAAAAAAAGAAATTTTTTTCAAAAACTCCATTTCTAAGTCTTAATTTCCCTTTAATTAACCTCAGACAAGATTTACATCACCGGTGGCTTCAATGGTCAGGAGTGCATGAATTCAGCTGAGGTTTATGATCCAGAGACCAATCAATGGACTTTAATATCAGCTATGCGATCACGAAGAAGTGGCGTATCATGTATAGCTTATCATGACTGCGTTTACGTCATCGGTACTATTCGTGATACTTGTACGAACTCTATGAACTTGACAGATAAAAACTTTTCTCCTTTCTCACGGTCTTCTAGGCGGGTTCAATGGAATATCCAGAATGTGTAGCGGCGAGAAATACAGTCCTGCTACTAATACTTGGACACAGATACCGGATATGTATAATCCACGTAGTAACTTCGCCATTGAAGTCATTGACGACATGATCTTTGCTATTGGTGGCTTTAATGGAGTAACGACTATTTATCATGTCGAGTGTTACGATGAAAGAACCAATGAGTGGTAAGTCATTTATTTTTAACAAACATTACACGTATGCATGTCCAGGTCACTCTAAGAACTGATTATCTGATGGTAGATTAACCTGTCTTTTTTTTTTAAATAACATAATAAAGCTGCCAATGCATAAATATCTTGGTGAGGTTGCCCTGGGGAAATTTCAGCTATTTAGAAATTATGAAGTGCGCTGTATCTTGTTTGACTAGGGGAGCTTGAAAAACCTTACGCAACTTTTATCACTTGATAAAGAATACCATAGACTTCGTTCCAGGGATTTTAAATGATATATATTAAAATTCTATGCTTTTTTCTTGTAGGTATGAAGCGACTGATATGAATATATATCGTTCTGCTTTATCTGCTTGTGTGATAATGGGATTGCCGAATGTCTATGATTATATTCATAAGCATCGTGAGAGACTCATGGAAGAGAAACGTCAGAAATTATTGGCCCTTGAGGTACAACGTGCTCAGCAGCAGCAACAGCAACAGCAACAGCAGCAGCAGCAGCAACAGCAGCAGCAACAAAATCAACATCAGATTAACGTCAATAGTCAAATCCTTCAGCAATTGCCACATGCGCAGATACATAATGACAATAACAATAATCACGTTTAATTTCTGGAATCCGACCTGGTGCAAGTGCGGGTGATTGTTAAAATTGAGAAGAACGATCTATTTATTGATCTTTTGATAGGAACAATATTTTCGATGATTTTATGAACGTTTTATAGCGATATTAATCAGCGATCGATCGATTGTCGATCGTTGCCCGGGAAAAATACTTATAGAATTTTTACAGTGAGAAGGACGAATGAGAATTTTGAGATACGTAATTATCACCACTTTTCGTGGGAAAACAGTGAAAAAATGTAGAAAAAAAATTGTGGCGAATGCAACTGAGAGAGGAATAGGAAATACGTAATTGACGCAGAAAAGAGAAATAAACTGATATCCATAATTTTTTACAATAAATAATTCACATGTACACAGCAGTAGAAAAATCTTAGGCTGGAAAATATTACATAATATAAGAATAATACGACATACGTATTAGGGGTACCCATATGTAATGCCGCTTCTTCAAATTATTTAAATGTTTTAAAAACGACGTTACTTATCGGTGCATGTAATACAGAGATTCACAAGACGAAGGAATTCAATAATGATCATTGAGCCTCCAATAACCTTTAAAAATCACATTCACAGTACGATTATAATAATAATTTATTTCGAATCGCAAATAAATTTATTCTGCCATTTTGATATTACGTTCTCTTAATCGAGTAATATAAAAAGCTAAAATATATATTTACCCAAAGTAACGAAGCGTTTCGTTAGCCCCTTTTACTCCATTTTGCCAAAGGTGTCAAATAAATCCTACGTCACTCACGCATACCTATACTTGCTGCTGGTTGGCCATGGCTTCATACGAGAGTTCAAAATTTTCGAACTAAAGCGCTACCGAGTCATTCGAGTTTGTATGTATTTTAGCCAATAATATGTTACTTTCGAAGCATGCGCCTTTGCTGATTCTCCCACCACGCACAGAATCGAGAACCGTCTGAGGGGTAGTTTTGCGCGGGAACCATTTAGTAGCTGAGAGAAGCGTAGGTGGTAGGTCGTGGGATGTAATATAGCGAACTGGTCCTCTGCCCTTCAATAAAGTCAAGCACAGTCAAGAAAGCGCCACGGTACGGTAGGACCTGGTCCTCAAATCCATTAGGCAGAAGCAGCCAGTAAGAAAAGATTCTAACGAGTGTTGGGTGAGTGTACATTATGATTCATTAACAAAATTACACGAAATTATCAATGCAATTAATTGGTGAATAATTATTGTTAAAGAGTAATCGATTTTTGTTAAAGATTAATTAGTCAATACTGTTAACGAAGAGTATTATTATTTCAAGGTAGTAGTAATTATAGTTGTGGGTGTACTCTACATGTGACTAGCTACTGGTGTCCGCACTGTTCGTTTTTGTGAAAAATACTTTTTCTAGGAAAAATTATTAGAATTATTTAAGGACATATGTGGATGATTAAGAGTACCTGAACAATGGGAATAATGGATTTTCTAAATGAAGTTATTTTTGTCACGAACAATCGACCCGCACTATTTGAACAAAAATAATGATATTCAGAGCAGCCAATAACGATAAGGGGTATTTAGGGATCTGTAGTAAGGATATTTGGGCATGTAGAATAAAGATTTGTAGTATCAAATTATTGAAAACGATGGTCAGGATAATTTTGGTATGAAAAGCAGCACATTAGGGATAATCAGGAACATTTAAACATAAGAAACTATAACCAGAGTACTTGAATAGCAAAATCGATGGTCGGAACCATCTGTGTATCAGATCGTCTAGGATACTTGAAGGCTAGAACGTTGATTCGAGATATTTTTGTACTTTTTCCAAATTTTGTTCTACTGTTACGATTTCCTGCAAGAAACCATCTGGAGCTAGTACTATTCGTAAACGTAATGAATTACAGTCTGAAATATGTATATTACGGCTAAGAAATTGTGATGACTGTTAAAATGCGACTGGCGGCTGCTGAGGCTCAAACCAGATTATTGCAAAATTAAACCAAAATTGTTGTCTTACTTGTTCTATTCGTACGGAATTTTTAAAGCACAAATAACAGAATTTACAGCCGGAAATTAATAAGTTGCGCGAGTTATGGATGTACATGTGGTTAGAACATTTTGACAGCTGTCAGATTGAAGTAAACAATTGCCGAGCGTCGAGCGAACGGACCAAGGAGGTTTGAAGTGTCGCTGGACGGAATGATATACAAAAAAGATTATTATGAAGGGTTGTTATTATTATTATATTATTCAGGTCAAGCGCACCACCTGAAGTTAGTCATTGTATTTCAATACTAGAAACAACTTCAGTTGGTGAGTCTGTACTGTACAACCCTGCTTAGAACGGGAATGGGCGGAGAAGATTATGAGGGGTGAATGAAAAATGTAAAGCGAAAATATAAAACAGCAATGCAGTATAAAGTCTCTGCGTTCAAAAGGTAGCCAATAAAATGTTATACAGTTGATGTTGGAATTTTCATTGTTTAATTAAAGGATTGAATCCCGTTAAAAAATATTGATACCTTTTTGTAGAACGATTTAGATCAAGAACGGTAATTCCTTCTGCACGTAAGTTAGATGCATGACAATTTGTCAAAAAGGCTTTCGAGACGACTGTGTCGTCTTGATCCTTTCTGGATCAACGGGTATTCTTTAGACACGAACATATGCAAGGAGCCACAGCCCAAATCCTTGAAGAATAAACGAGGATTTCCTTCACTCCATTTCTAAATCCTAACTGTTATAAATCGCTCGCGCCATTACTGACAGCCGTGAATCAAGATGAATATCAAGATTTCTGATAATCTAGGAATTGCTGGAAAATTTGTCAACCGTTATTTGATTAAAGTGAGTGAATTAGCCCTAAGAGAAATATTGAGCGTATAAAAAAAAAAGGAGACGACATCGCGACGCTATTAATTATTGGGACGAGTCGGTATATCCGTTACGAATAAATTCAGGACAATTTTACAATGGATCTTGATTACTTAATAACTACACAGAAAATTTGTATTTTTCCTTCACTGTAATTAATTGCTTGATTACTCTATAGAATTGCAATATTAAAAAAGGCACGTATTCCCTATCGCATACAAAGATAAACGAGCTACCTATTATTCTTATTCGACGTAACATACTCTTAAATGATATTCACTCGCAGACCTTATCTATTGTTATACTGTAACCATGTGTCGTCCAGAGTGTATTGCGTCTACCTTAGACTGCCTGTTTTGCTGAATAAAGTCACCATAAGTGCAACAGACGTGACACGTTTAAAAAAAAGATTATTTTAACCTGACACAGAGTCCAAGATTATAATGGGAATTAAGTAGGATTTGGCTATCGTTAAATTCATAATTATTGTATGATTTCACTCTCGACAGGGATGCTCTTTAATCAGTAGATACAGTCCTTAGAGCGGCTATAAAATCTTTATGGATTCGACGAGGAGAGGACGATGAAGAAATTGTAGTTCGAACGACCCTCCTTTATCATTTTCATTGCAGGCAGAATGGCTGTGACGGCCGTTCTCGTCGCCATTGCGTCATTTATCCTCTTCTTAAGATTACCGGATGCGAGCGGCACTTCCGAGGACTTGAGCAATACTCTCGAATGTCATAGGAGGCTTTACAATTATCGAGTGTCTCAGCCAGACGAGCAAGGTCGCGAGTGCTGGGACTTTTTGAGCGTCTGGAGTTGCTGGGGTCGTTGCGACAGTAACGAGGTTAGTTTTCACTTAATTATTTATAATCTTTATTATTATTGAAATTTGATGAATTTCATAAAACAATTTCTTAGATATCCGATTGGCGATTTCCCTACAAACGTTCTCATCATCCAGTATGCATTCACGATGGCCGACAACGTTCTGTCACGGTTCTTCGGCATTGCGAGGAAGGTGTCATGCCCGGTACAGAACGGTAAGACTTTGTTATTAATCTAATTCGTTAGCGACACGATCAATTTGAATAAGGAGTATACTTCGAATTAAAAATTAATAAGTATCTAAATGGATACAACGGGTGAACGAGAAAACAAAACTGTTCGTAACAATGCACAGAAGTCTTCTAAATACTTCACTATGCATTCCAGTTGAATTTAACTTTTAACGACTCTCTAATTGCTCTGCCTCTTGGTACTTTATAGACGTCTATTCCGGTCGCACCTAGTCCTGATTCAAACAGTCAATCATTAAGTCCGCTGTTAGTCATTACTATTAAACAGTACACGGTATATAGGATCTATCGATGGAATCTAATTTCCTTAATCGCAAATGAAAAGGCTCTGGAGTCGTTAGCCAAGAGATAGAAACTGTCTACTTTTTATTCATATATATCTTTTAATACAATAATGGCAAAAGGCTAAAGTACCATTAGGTGAAATCGGGCTCCGGTGTACCAAGGTCAATAATAAAAAAAATGAAACGGGTACCTAATGAGATGTAAATTATTTGTATTTTTTCAGCTACGAATACTTGGAGGCTGAAAGCTGCAAATGTGCAGTTTGCAAATCCTCGGAGACCTCCTGCGAAGGCTTACGTTACAGGGGTCAACGATCTCTACCTGGTTTCGAAACTAACAATATACCAGAGGGTATGACGTGCACGAATCTACAATATTATTAATTTGAAATAACTTTCTAATCTGTACTTTAACAATCTTCATTTTTAGACACAAGAGCGGTGTCGGGCTTTGATCGATTGCGTGAACGTTTCTCTCTCTCGGATGAATCCTACCCACCCCGCTCCAATTCGATTTCCATGGATAAGTGGGACATAATAGATACGTTTTAGAAACTATCGTTCGAAACTTTCGACGAGTCTCATCTCAAGTTTCCGGAAGAGTTCAACGTCATGTGGATAAAGCGCTGTACTCGATCGCTTTAAAACGTATTTGCAACTCGATGCCCATGTTCTTAACACTTGTTACATAAAAGATAGATGACACACACATATATATATATATAAATAGGAATTTAAAAATTTTCTTATCTGCCAATTGAACTTTTATTATTATTGTTATCTATAATCACGCGAAAGGTCATAAGCCCCGGTACCTAATCTCTATCTAACGATTTATAGTAAAATAGGACTAAAGTGCGTTAGATTTAATTGATTATAAATTTTAATATTTATGTGTTGCGTTTATATTGACCTTATTCAATATTTTAAAGAAAGGGACAACGGGGTGTTCCTACTATTTAATTATGCATATAGATCTTGGAAGTTTTTTCTTCACCAAATACCAGTGTACATAGACATAATATAGCAAATTGCAAGATATTAATTTTTGTTAAATAAAGACTTGCGTGAAGTGCCATTATTCTCTTGCACCAATCGAGTCACTTAACGTACCTATGTAGAACGCAATCCTTAAGCCTATAAAGAAGTTCATTCTCTCGACCTACTTCCGTGTACATTTTGCCAGAGATCTAGGTAACATTAAGCATTGTATGTAAAATTCTTTAGAGAGTACATATATAGATATACTATTAAAAAAAAATATATGTTCTACCACGAGAAATAATAAAAAAAGTTGGTTATTTTTTTACCTCCAAAATAGCCACGACGTAACACAATAATTGAACCTACAATATATGTATAGAGTATCCACATGTAAAACAGATACGCTCGTATGAAATTATTTAAAATATTTCAATTTTATTCTGAACCAGGCAAAATTCAAGATATATTATCGCAGATTCGATATTTCGTCTGTGCCAATTCCACAGAAATTCACACGTTACACACATACATATGTTTCGCGTTATTAATATCTGGTAGGTGTTCCCAAAACCGCAAATAGGATCGTACAGCTAATTAGAAATTTGTTGAAAATATCAAACGTATACGTAATGATGTTATTATCAGAAAACTAAGAACTTTTTTACATATTGATCGCTGGACATATCTCTCTGTACTCATAGACTGCGTAGAAATTATGCGGACCAAACAGGTCAACGAAACATCGATGTCACCGGAGTGCATTAATTTAACAATGTCCCACGATAATAGCAATGCATATGTGCACACGGATACAGGATGCATCACAGTGCGGTAAAAGGACTCGGTTGAACATCATTAATCAACAACCTCGAATGGAATTAATTTTCCAACCTGTGGCTCACCGCCAGCTTGCACTCCGCCACTGGGTTTGATGTTTCTCGGTTATCAGTTAGCCCCTTCGCAAATGACCATTTGTCAGTTTTCTTATTGAGCTTGTAGTGTAAACTGAATTACTATCTCTTACGTTACAATAATCAGAGTAGATAGTTTAAAAAAGTGCGTGAGATAGTTTAAAAAAATTGAATGAGATTACTAATAATTTTGAATTAAAGAATATTTTATTCCTTTTATTTGTTGGTTTAATTAATTTTTTTTTTCGTTTCATTCTCCCAGCAGGATAAATAGGGACGTAAGTGCTTTAAAGGTTGGCTCGCGTGAAAAGACGGGGACGCGTCTGAAGCGCTGAAAAATATGCATGAGAAAAGTCCGTCGAAGTTAGTGAAATATTGCATCGCCCCTACGACACCCTTACCATTACGTTCCCTTGTCCTTGTGTATATCGTATCTACCCTGCTCTTTCTTTTTCACGAGCCAGCTTCCGTTCTTTCACATTCTAACGTATTTACATAAACATATTCCCGTGAGAGCTACCTGGGAGACATCTTATAAACGCGTTTATATCCGTCACGATAATCTGCTGTCTAGAAGAGACGCTGGTATTGCGCCAGTTTAGATTTATCGAATTTTTAAGAGACATGGGGAATGATGGTTATGCGTGACTATTTTTGGAGGACCTACTGACTATCACGTTGAAACGGACAGAATGTATGCTGAAATGAGTTTGAATAAGCCGAGGAATTAAAGGCGATTTGTGCGCCTCTTAAAAAAATGATATACTCAGAGAAATTATGAAAAAATATGATATACATGAAAAACAACAGAGACCTAGACTTTGCATGAAATCGACAAAATGTCATAGCCTTTATCAAGTTATATTTATCGAAATTTGAGTAACGTTATATACGTGACTGTAGGAATGTCTCTAGGAACGTATGACGTCACAGTCATCACATATGTAGTATATGTATATAAACATTTTATGTAAGTTACATCACGCTATTGGTATACGTTGATTCGTTACGCTCAGCAGAATTTTTTTTTTTGTAAAATCATATCTCACCATTCACATTCAAATTCTTATATCTATTCGATGGATTACCAGTGGGAGGATAAAACTGGATTTTCAATTCTTGATAGTCATCCCTTATCGTGTGTGGGTTACATTGGCGGGAGGGAAAAAAAAAATAACGATTCCGGATGGATTTACGAGTGAGAAAGTTAAACGGGATTGATACGATTCCTGTGAATCCGAGTGCAGAGAAACTTTTATTTCGCTAAAGAAATTTAGCGATGCTGCGATAAGAATATTCACCGGGAAATGCAGAAGAGGGCGTTACGATCCCATCAGCTTCTCTTTTTTCTCTCTGGTTGAAATCTTCGAGATTTTCATATGTTTCATGGACAACTTGCCTTGAGATGCTCGAGATCATAACTGCTATACGATCGTGCATACGTCATCTCCAAGCACTTCCCTTGTCTTTTATCATGTATAAGAATGGAATGAAATGGAATTCTCACACTTCTCATGTTTTCGCCAAGACTTTATTCTTATCCCATGTGCAGTCACGAATTCATCTTTTCTTTTCCGTCTTTCTTCAGTCTCCTTTTCTCTCTGCGTGTCTATACACTTCCATATGGTCCAGAGAATTCAGAACATAGGAAAGATTCTATCCCGTTGAATATATCAGTCTTGACTTCTGCGTCCTGTATATATGGATATATGCGCAGTGTTTATCTAACTGGCCAGCTGAAAAATCTGACGTGAGTTCCCTTCGGAATTAACAAATCCTTTCTCTCTCATAGTCTCATCTCAATTTGGTCCAGAGAGATTCTCTTTGTAATACATTCGCAATGTATAGTTTTATCTATAGCGTATCGTCTAGGGGACTCTTTTATATCGAAATGCATAAAAGGATGACCCGTCGAAAAGACATTTTACCGAAGGACGTAATATAATGAAGAATACAAATGTTATTTGTCCCTAAAGTTGGTAACGATTTACTCAAGGATATGACAATTACTATACATGTTGAACAAAAATCGCGTAATGCAATTTCTGCAGAATTATGAGAAAGTTTTTCTTGGTAATCAGACACAGAAATATAAAATGACTTACAGACTGAGAGACGACGGGCGCGTAGCAGAGCTATTTGATAATGCAAGAACGTTAATTAAAGTCATCTGATGACTATTAAAAATGGAAGAGTATTTCGGAGATAGCATGAAAATATTTTAATTGATCTGAAATAATTAGGTAATCGTCACAACTTCTAGTATTTAAATATTCAATGATACTCGTTTTTTTTTTCCACTCGGAGATACTAGTCTAAAAATTAATTACTGTATTAAGAAAGGACTAAGGGATTCTTTAAGTGCCTTCATTTCGTAAGGGTGACAGTTTAGATTTGTAAACTTGATATATATTCCAAAGATTAAAAAATAAAGCTCAAATAATGTCACTTCGAAATTCAATAAAGTTTAATAGCTTAACGGTACTCCCATTTTATATTGTATTATAAAAATAAAACACTAAATCTAATGCGAATCTAAATGAATTTTAGTCACATTTAATATTCAAGGCATATATACGAGTATCGAGCACTTCTAAATACACAAGTTATTCCATAGCGACTACAGTCTCCTTACTGCGTCCCTAGACCAATTAATTTAGCAGTCGCGTAAGCGAGATCGCCGCGGGAAAGCTAAAAAGATTTGAATTTAATTAAACTGTTACGAAATGATTATTTTTTATGAATTTTACAAAAAGATATTCAGTGGCAAATTTCTCTTCGAAGTTTGTACTCTAATAAATATACATGTATAAATATACATATACTCTTACTATAGTCAGCATGACTATTATTATTTTTACTGTTTGACAATTGATTTCGAGAAGTTCAGGCAGAATAGCCATAGAATTTACGTCTTGTCTATCTAATCAATAATTGACGTTCTGTATTAATTAGTTGCATAAGAAGTTTATTTGACGAGCAACGAGAATAGTAAGTTTCAGCTAAATCTGTGAAATTATTAAGCGTGAACACGGCTGTAATTAGTTTGCTTATTAAGGTGTAATATGAAAGTTTACGAATTTCTCATATTGTCCTATACCGATCTAAACTGAAACATTGTCCGCGTGAGACAAATTTCCCGTAATTGGCTGGTTACCTTTTATAGAAAATTGTAAAACACTCCTGTTTCGAATTTACATCGTTAAAAGTTCAGATTAAAAAAAGTCTCAATTATTCATTTGATTATAATCAAATGATGAAATGGATTACTTGTCTAATTTAAATATACTACGGTCTCCCTGTATCGTACAAATTGTTAGAACAGAATTGCCGGTAAAGCGATTAATTATCGAATCATTTATCACGAATCTCTTTTAAACAAATTATTCGCTACTGATGAACTGTCTCTCCGAATGACAAATGATATTAAAATTTTTGCAAAATTTTTATTTTTAATATAAATCATTTTAACGTTCAGTGATACTATAAGGAATCACGAAAAGACTTTTAAATCGCTACTATGCTAACTTCGTTCACCGATTATCGATCGTGTATAGATATGCAAAAGTCGAACGTTTCTTCTCGTTAAATTCAGAGAATCCCGTTGGCTGATATTTATTATCGATTAGTCCACTCTAAGAAGTCTCCCAGAATGGTAATTAAGGGTTAGAAAGTGAGGCGCGGCTACCCCGGGGACGCTGGCTTGTCGCTGACGTCACCGACGACACACGTAATGTCAGTCAATCTCGTGTTACTGAAACGGCGGCCCTATCATTACCCACCTGCCTCTTCGGCATTCTAATAACACTATGCTGCACAGTGTATATTAAAAGGGACATCTCTTTAGAAGAGAAAAAATATTCAAAGCCACACGTGTTGTCCCGTATAGCTAATCGGCTTTTGTAAACTTTAAGATCTCGAAAACAAAATTTTTACTTTAAGTAAATTCAATTAGCAATTCATTTTTTTTAAATCTATTAGCACAAGAGAAGACTGAAATTTGACTTTCAAAAAAATTTTTCTCATACGATTTTCCCGCAGCCGATTCGCATGGCAATAAATGCGATTTCCTGTAGATATAAAAATTTCCATAAATAGCAGCAAGTATTATTAATTAGTATCTAGCTACAAATAATTATTTCCAAATTTCTTACATAGAATGTGAATAAATTCATATCGCATTCTTTCTGATAAGGCTTAAAAATTTATTAAAATAATTAGTCGAATCCAATAACCAAAAGGACAAAGGTAATTTATTTAGGTAAAATGGCCCGTTGCAGCTTCAAAATATATACCTTTTATTAACGCTTTGATCTACAAAGAAATTATCGTATCGTAGGTGAAGCGACTAGAGGATAACACAGAAAGAGTACTACGGTAGTGTCAACAATTGACTTAAATATAAATATCTAGTAGCAAGGTTAAAACTTAAGAAAAAGAAAATAAAAAAATTTACAAATAACATCAACTACCACGAATCATTATTATTCATCGTGTTACACATTAATAGTATATAACTTGTTCCGTAGGAATAACTTTCTATCATATATCGGCTATAACAAGAGAGAAGCCTAAATATCCTTCAAGTTCATCAAGAATCTCTCAACGTCATTGATGTACCATACGTCGATGATCGGCCAGCCCCAGCAAAAATATCATGAGATACTCGAGGGCTATGCAAAAACGAATTTTGTTGGGAAAAAATTAAACATTTTCCAAAGTACCAATTACGCTAGTAAGAAGTCATCGAAAGTAAGTCAATGAGTTGGGTAAAGTAGAAAGAAGAGATTACGAGAAATGGATCGTTAGACATTTACCGATCACTATAGGTAAATAATACGCATCACTTATCAGACATATAATTCTCATAATATCTACTGATGCAAAATCAGTCGAACAAAGGTACCAAGCATGAATTAAAATATTTAGGTTCCGCGAAACGAGATGATGCTGCGCATCGCTTGCAGAATTGAACGTTAATAGTTATTTTATATTTACAAGAAATGCCTTGATATTTTCAAATATCAAAAAGTCACCTGAGTTACGGACATAAGTTGAAAAAAGAAAGAAAAACCGTTTAGAATTCAATATATTGATCTATTGCGTAGAGAATTATACGTTCAGTTTTCAGTATTTTTGTGTTTTCAGTATTGCGATAGAAAATTAATCTTTTTTGTGTTAATTCTAAGTTTTTAAATAAACGAGTGACTTGCAATTATCAGGGTCGTGTCGTTTTATCAATTTCTTCTGGATTACCAGTCCTTTCATTTATGTAGGTTATACTGGATTTCACTGTGTCTCTGCTAATCCTTCTTGCAATGGAAGCAACTGCATGATTTTGCGGACTTGAAGGTCAACTCCTTTATCCCTCCAAGGCATAGCACGCTAACCTGTATCTAGAATCACAAAGACAAAGTGTTGTTCAGTGCTGACGACTTGCCAGAGACAAGGTCCTGTTTGTAGTCCAAAAGGAAAAATTCATCCGGATTGTGAAATCTGTCATCTGTAGTGAAACTCCATAGAGTGGAATACATAATTTATCCTTTAAGGGAGCACAAAGAGCATGGGGTTGTAACTGGTCGTATAAATGTGAAAACCGTCCTTTATACGTATGAATGTTTGAATGTAATCAAGCTTTGTTTAATTAGCATAACCAACTTACAGAAGTCCGTGTTAAGTTTCGTTTCATTGGAGATAACAGGAACGTTTATATACTGTTACAGAAATATATCCCATCATGGTAAATATGTTTATAATAATTTTGTCTCAGATATAAAATTATTATGTATTTTCCATTATTAGTTTATATCGTGAAAATGATAGTTTGGAAAAAAAGTAATATAACATGCGGATGGTAATTCTTACGTCTTCGGTCTCCATCATGTTACAGCATTGAGCAACGGAAGTAATAGGTTGATTGGGATTAACGAGAAGTGCCTCGAGGGTTGTAGGTACGGCCCAGCTTTCGCAAAAACCTCGACATGCGTTGGTGGTCATTTGGAACTCGACGCAATTTGGAATGCGGATTTTACGTGTATGACCTGGAATGAAAAATTACATATTCCGTTTAATCTTCTTTTTTATAAAAAATAAAAAGGAACACCTAATGCTAAGGGGTGCTCGTACACTATTAAATTCGTAATATGAATTAAGCCTTAGATAACGAGGATTTTGCATGATAGGTACAAAGACGAACAATTTAAACGTAATCATTATAGTGTTATGTGGCCGAGTAATAAATTTCCATAAGATAATAATACACGCGTCATGATAATTACTCGGAATATAAGATAACAATCTGATATATTGCCATTACGAGAGCCCATAGCAGTGCTACAGGTATTCTACAATATAAAGTGTTATGAAAACTTCCTGAAATTCTTCAATCAAAATATTTTTGGAAGCATTTTTGAAATTCGGGAAGGACGTAACTAAATATACACGGTGGTAACGAAGAATCAGCTAATTTTAATGATAATCTCTAAGTTTCCTCTTGGACAGCAATCAGCGAAACAGGAAGTGTTTTGGATGCTGGAATCAAATCTACATATACGTAGATTAGGGACAAAATTGCAGATAGAGAAAAAAATGGAAAAAAATTCAAAAGAAAAATTTTGAGAGGATAGGGAATCCATGAAACTAAAGTGAGACGGGTTACGATCCCGCGCAAATTCGAATGTTACAAATTTTCTCGCGAGATCTCGAGGCTCTACTGCTAAGCCATTATAGCTCTTTATTTGATTTAAAGCTTGTTTTCGAATGAAATCTGAAAGCAAAGCTACACATATAAATATGCACTGAGTTATCGTGACTTGTTTCGGGATAAGAATGAAACTTTAGAAATACTTTGATTTCAATTTGACATTTTCAAGCATGGTGTATATAGACGTTTATACGAGAGTTGCGTGAGGTATGATCAAATTTTTAAAGTTGCTCTTGCGGTCAAAGACTTTTAACTTTTCTTTATACTAACTTATGCTTTTATTTTTTAATACGTATGTATACGCCTTCCTCTTTTCTTTTTAAACACAAGGTATACGTAAGACCTCATACATTTTAGACTTACGCGTTTACGCAGGTGAGGGGAGGGACGCAGTTCCCTCAACAGAAACTTCAAGTCACCGATTAACGTAAAATGAACGACTTTTTTTGTAGTTACGTGGCCAGCCAATTTCAAGCTAGGATGCCAGAAGCGTACTCATAAACATAGAACCAACAGGTATACCGTCGTGTTGGGACTTTTTTCTTTCAGGTTTTCTCCCTGATAAAATTTTGCTTTTCCCTTCCGTTTTTTTCTCTTGTTTTTTCTTTTTCGTTAACTCAGTGAGCAATCGTAATAAGAAATACAATTTCTAGTTAATAAAAAGGTACAATTGAGCTTTTCTTTTGTGACACGAATTGTCACAGTGCTTGAATTTCCATGGCATTTACTTTTAGGCAAAAAATAGCCATAGGCTTTTTCACATTCCTTGAGCCATGAAAAAATCACTTAAACTGCTAGCAATAGAAAGAAATATCACAAAAATAAATAATGTTACATAATAAATAACCTCTCGTTAACTATTTTGACATTCTTTGATATATCATATTAATTTATAATTATAATAGTATTCTCCTATATTGCCAATATGATCCACATAACGACTGTACGTATAAGAAATTATCTAACTTTTTAAATACCAATGCATGACTTGATTAAATTGAAAGTATTTAAAGACTTTTAAATAACAAGTACGTAAATAATTGACGAAACACGAAAAAATTTGGAAATTCTAAAACGACTCAATGCAACTTACCAACAACGTGACAGCCTGGCTTAGCCCATACCTCGCTATTGGCTATACTGGAGAAGGACAAGAAAAACAGGAAAAAAATAACACAGAGACTCAGCCCACAGCAACCTTTCTTTCCCATAATTATCTGAAACAAACAAAATAAAGGGGAGAGTCAGTTCAATCACAGTGAAAATTAAGACGTTCCAATGGGGAATTGGACCAATTTTTTACAGATTTTTCTTAATTGTGATATTATAAAAACTATGAATATTGATGTCCTAGGTAAACAATATGCTTATATTTGTTAAAAAATGATATTAAAAATCATGTTGCACAAATAGCAGTTCGAACGCCCTGTTGAGTCACGTGACAAAGTGACGGTAAAACCTCATATACGGATAATGTATAATGTCCACGAACGTGGATATTATCAACCAACGTGCATACGTTACCAATGGTTACCAATAACATTTCTCATGTGGTATGCTAGGTTTTATTATGAAAAGGTAAGCACTCCTCAGCTCGAATACGGGCATTCCTCATTGGCTACTTGGCTATAAAATAAACTCCATATAAGGAGATGAGGTTGTGACGTCACGATCAATCACAAAGTGCTTTCGCTCCCGCACTTTACAGGAATAATTTAGTAAATTTTAACATCGATTTTCTTTATAATTAAATTATAAATAAATTACCCAATCAGCGTTCTGGCGTTCTACCATCGTATTCTAGCAAACTACTCGGACAGTTTTTGAATTCCCGTCACAATCCAGTTCCCCATTTAGTTAGCATTAAACTGATTCCATGATTGCACAAGAGAAGCCATCAGGGTCGCTCTTTTCCTTGCTTACATGATAGCAGGAAAGAAAAAAGATCTCTCGACCCAATTCACCAACGCACAGGTATTACCAGTCGGCAGTGACCGGACGACTTCATTTTCTGGTTTCCCGTGGTGCCTTATGCGTGTCTAACAAATTAGCACCGATGGGGTTACTATAGAAGCAACGAAAATCGTTAATCTAATTAACTGGGTGATTCGGCGAGTGCCATTGGCGTAGAAATGAGGAAAATAGCACTTTTTTACCTTAAAAAGGTACGATTATTTATCCAGTTTAATTCGCTGCTCCGATAGCACGTATCAATATGCTACGGGATATCTTGACTGGCTTTCAATCGAAAATAGCCAAAGAGACGTTAAGTGTCAAGAAATGAAATGATACTTGGATTTAATGGCATAGGCGTATCTGTAATGATTGCATTGTAAGGAAACGTATAGTATCTAACTTGAGATTGGCGACGTTGAATGTCTCATTAGAATTCAAGCAATAGGACTGACTTAAAGTAGGTGAGATTCCACGTGGAAAATGTTCCTAGCATTCATTTAAATCCATTTTTCAGAGAAATGAGAAAGAACTCGATTTGGAATATTTCCTTCTGTGCTAGTAGATTGTGCGGGAGTTACATGGGAAATTATGGAATTGGATGCCGACCACATTTAATACCGTTAATCTCTTTTCTTAAGGGCACCGCACGAGGCTGAAGTTATTTAAATCTTTGCGAAATCAATAATTAAGAGACCGTCGTAAAGTTTAAGATGAACATTTTTATTCGTTACCATTAATTAAGCCTGGGTATATTTAGACTAGCTTATTTAAATGTATGTATAATCCTTAACCATTACAGGATATAAATTAAATCTAAACCGATAAATTTTTAAGCGATAATTGCCTGCAATAAATTACAAATATCTAAGCAAGATATAAGCTTCATCAAAGATTCTAACAAGATATCGTGTGATGGTTAAATATGAAAATTGTCACAATACGTTAATTGCGATTTTCACGAATTTCATAAAATTTAATTATCCCACTTGAAGAAAGTCGCCGTCATAAAATACGAACTTCGACGTAGGAATGCCTATCGAAATAACAGACGACCCTTACTCGAGAAATTAGGGAAGTTATTGAATTGGACATTCTTTTGACGGAGTTTCAATGAAGCTTATCTTATTACCTTATTAAATCACACCTGATCTGGAAACATCATTAGCAAGGAAATCGATTTATCATTCGGCAATGGTTAAAAATTAAAAGAAAATCGTACACAACAAATATTTCAAGTGAACCTACTCACATATTGTATTACGTCAAATTTTTTTATTCACTGTCTTTAATACGGACTCTAAACATAAGCATACTGCATATATTGTAATAAATCGATTTCAATTTTCAATAGTCGATTGCATCATTTCTATTATATTAAAAGTTCTCCTGTAATTATATACATATATGTATATACGTAACCCAGTTTAATACTGTTTCAATCATGATTTCCTGGGATGCTATGAACAACGTGTTACACTTGAATTGAATATGGCAAGCTCAATATACATAAACACTATATTACAATCGATCAATGAAAATACATTATGTATAATAAAAATATATTCAAAGAGTGACCAATCCTAGTCCTAAGCTATCTTTCTATGATGAAGCAATCCTGACGCTTAAGTATCAAACGACGCGATACATAATTAAATTTTCTCCTGTATCCGGATAAACTTTAACGAGCGTATTTTTTATACTTTAGAAAAGTTTCAGCTTCTTGTAAGATTATTATCTACCGCTTGGTCCAAGATAATGGGGTATTCATGTATGTACGTCGTACGTTCATTAACAGTATTACTGATATGTGTTATGAAAAGACTCCCGGATTTGATTACGCAAAATATAAAGAATAATAGCTGATGCGTATTTAGATGTAAAATTAAAAAAAAATAATGGAACAAATTTGCTGCGTTAGTTACACATACGTGATAATTTATATGTACGTACGCATATGAGCTTTACAATTGTCATTATTGTCTATTTCTACGTGTATCCGCATGTTCTAATTATCGATACATCTTGCCTGAATCTAATCATAAAGCAATTAGCAACAAGTTGAAAAAGTTTGGTAAGACGGATAAGAGCAAAGTACACGAGTCGCTTCAAGGATAACCAAGGATAAATTTAAAAATCGACATTGGCTCGAAAAACAATTTAGGACAAGTAAGTCAAAATTGAGTATGAAAAACTTTGGCAAACCGAAGTCTTCGAAAGCGACAGCAAGTCTTTAACGTTTGAAGAAGCTTTATTTTGATGTTCAGTCAATTCCGATTTTGTGTTTAAAACAAAGCATTCTTTCTTAATGATTAATGGTAGGACGTGTACTCGCTATTTTACAGGAATACGATAACTTTCTGCGTGAAAGCGAAATGTACCACATGCCAGCGTAGCTAGTCGAACGAAGATAACCTGGGCGCGTTATGGACTTGTTACAGGATGGATCGAACGGAACAGTGACGACAGTTCACGACCGTCAACTATTGAATTATCTTTCTGTGAATAGAGGTAGCCATTGAGAAAGTACTGGTCGCTATTAATATTCCCGTGAAATTAAAGAGCTAATCAGACGCTTACGCCGCATTAACATAATATTGATTTTTGATATGATTAATCTGATTATAATTAATATATTAATAATACGTGATAAATGTTTTCTTAAATAACCATTAATTTTTTTTTAAATCGATACATGTTTATTTTTATAACGTTCCGTGCTGAATTGAATATTTTTATTAATAATTTTTCGTTTCTATCCTATCCCAAATAAGACACTGAAAATGTATGCTATAAAATCAATCGGATCGCAGTGACGTATATTATTTATTTGACTTCACTCGTTCCCTTTCTCCAATTTGCGACTCGCCGAGTGCATTCATGAAAAATGATATAAAAAAAAAAGGGTGCGCGATGGCACCTATGATTTTTACGTAATGGCGCGGTATTCAGACGCGTCGATTTTCCACCAGTGAGCACAAACACAAGTCCCCGCTAACGAATGGGAATCTATTGTACCGTAAGATTTATCGTATTTATATGATTTGGGATGATTAGGAAACGAGGGTGAAATTTCTTCGATCTTTTTCTTTTTACACTTCTATTTCAGTTCTGTATGTCGTTCTTGTTTTTTTTTTCCTTCTCTCTTTTTACTCTCTTTTTTTTCGTTTGGTAGGAAATGTCCTTAAACATTCTCACAGCGGGATAACAGTAAATTGCGGTATGTCGAATCGTCTTTTCTCTTTTGAAAATTTTTCCATTTTGTTTGAATAAGCGGTACCTGCGAAAGCCGTGAATAGTGAGCAAGCAACGAATACGATATAAAAATACGATATAAAATATACATAATAACTAAAGGACTTGGTTAGACAGAGAATTGGAAATTATACTTGCGACGTTTATAGGCTTGTCAATCTGGTAAATACTTAAAAATTTTTAGTTATTCAACTGATTCTACATCCTTGAATATCCTTATATCATATAAAAATGAGAATACGTTTGAGATAAATTTTATTTTATTTATCGTATATAGACATTTTTCCAATCAAAAGTTTCAATAACGGAATACCACGAAGTACGGTTCGTTAACATGAATACATGCTCTTCGCATTGAATCAATCGAGTGCAATTATAAGTTTTCCAAGTTCACTTCGCCTTACTTGATTTGTTAATAGATTAATAGCTACGCCTGCTGACCGGAATACGATTTATTTCCCACCCACAGGAACGTAGCAATTTTATTTTGCTTCGGGACAATACAGAGTAGGAGAGTGTGCGAGAGAGAGGGACAGAGCGAGAAAGGGATAGAACTTACGCGAAGAACACGTTACCGTATAATAAAACTCCGTTAAATTGTAATATGGTTTAATTTGGTAAATCGCATTTTATCAATAATCCCAATAGAGAATTGAGAAAATTATCTGTAGGTCCTGTTGCATCTTATAAAAGGCGATTTTCGCGTGTAACCTTGTATGTACGCAGTATAAACAAAATTTTCATAACATATGTACCATTACAATTCCTGGAGCGTCCAGATGAATTTATTTGCAAAAAAAAATAAAAAATAAAAATTGCAGGTTGTACAGATGATAGAGATACGATTGTAGGGGGATATAAATCAACACCGAGCGGCGCCACAGTCGCCACCGAGTAACTATGCGAAGCTAATACGTTATAAATTAGCGGGACGACATACGAGATAATCCGTGGGGGAATATCGATCCGCGAAAGATTAGCTCAATTGTTTCAAAAGTACTATTACACACATGTCTGACTGAATTACGTATCGTTGAGGCGTTATCATAATAGCAAGTGTTGTCACTCTAATTAATGATTGCATAATTCTCTATCTGTCCGAAGTTCTACTGTATCGCACGTAACAATTCTATAGCAGAGCACAAATGCAGCTGTTACGTGAATGAAAAAAAAAAAGAAATTCTTATTTCTCATATTCCTCAAGTTTCTATTAATCGTAGATGCAATTTGCTCTACGTCTAGGACTTCACGAAGGAAGTTCAAATTGAGGAAATGTATTTAAAAAACGTGCGTGATACGTAGTTGCATGACTCCGAAGAGGACACATAGAAACGACATAAATGACAACGCCCTTCACTGAATACGATGAAAGTATATCAATACAGGGTATAAATTAAATTTTCAAGGAGCCTAATGCGTGCGTTGCCTTGATACATGCGCTTAGCTACCTTTGGATTCGCTTCATTAAGCGTCCTTCCATCAGGCTTTTATTTTTTATTTCCTGCAACGTGATCTTCGATGCTTTCGGATCTTCGATATTATTGGCAGCAATGAATTCCCTTGAACAATTGATACTTCCAAGTGATCGATTTATTGGTGAGGAACGATTTCCTTTTTAGGTAAACATTTAACAAGGATTTATTGATTAACGTTGATTAACATCGCCGAAGAGGTAATAAGGGGTTATGAGTAGGGATTGCAATCCGGAAAAACGGATCCGGTAATCCGGCCGATTCGGCATCATTAAACGTTTACCGGATCCGGTATCAATATACCAGATCCGGTGACCGAATCCGGTGATAGCAATTTTTGGCAAAATAATAGCGCTGTTGCATGAGTAGGTACTTTTAAGGCTGATTCACTCTACACCGTGTCGAGAACGAGCCCTGCCACGGACGACGCTCGGTGAAAGAATTGTACGTACATTTTCAATATACTAGTGGTCGGGCCCGGCTCGGTGTACTGTGAACTAGTATATTGAAAATGTACGTAGAATTCTTTCATCGTGTGTCGTCCGTGTCACGGCTCGTCCCCGACACGGTGTAGCGTGAATCAGCCTTTATACTCACCGAGCTGAGATCGACAGTCAATATGTCTTATGATATTACTTTATGTCACAATACCGTCTTGTTTGTTCGGTGTCTAATTTTAACATTGGAAATAAATTGGATTTTTTTTTTTTTAATAATAAGTACCGATAATAAGTACAATTACATTCGATTAACTCACTAACTGTTTATTTTGGACCGAAAAGCGAAAATCATCCTGATTTGATCAATCCGGCCGGATCGATGGGAATCCGGTCGAATTCGGCCGGATTGAAAATGACGCCGGATTGCAACCCCTAGTTATGAGTTTGATAACAAAGACTTCATATCGGGAAACTTCACGAGTGAAATAGCATATAAGGAGTTTGGTGCTTCTAGTTATATAAATGGATAAAAGTACCAGTTTCTTGTTCGTTCGATATGAAATATCTGAGCTGGTACCTGTTGCGCAAAATCAACAGTGTTAGGTCACCTATGTTCTAATTAATTACCAAACATCGAAACAATCCTTAAGAACGTTGAACAGTCACGATATAACGGCAGAGTTCATTGATTCTAAGCTTGACAAATTAATTTATAACTATCTCTTGATTTTGTATACAAATGACAGAAACTTATGTATTATTACGTTAAGTTCGTAAAACTTCACAAGTCACGAGTGTGCGGTTCTGATGCTATTGATGTAGAATACAGATAAATTGATATAGTTTTCTTCTATTTAGTTTTTGGGAAATATTTTATTGTGATTTTGAAAATCACCGATGCACGAATTTTAAATGCAGATAGAATTTAAAATTTTTAACGATTACACTCACCTCGTGATATCAGCTTGCGGTAGAAGAGGGTTACTAGAGGGCGCTAGAGATGGTAAGAACTGGAGTACGTTCGTATCTTGCGCTCTGCTCGGGTGCGAAATATTGACGGCGCCGTAGGGGAAGTTTTGTGACTATAGTGGGGATTTCCACGTGCTTTGCAAAGGGGTGTGGCATGTCGAATTTAAACTGAACCACCACGCCCTCGACACCCACGTGTCGTCACCTGCTGACGTAGTTTCAACCACGTAAATTCATTGATGAAATATATGTATAGTATTAGAGAGGGCAGTAGAGAGAGAATAAAAATTACAGTGTATTTAGGGGTAAACCTGGGACGAAGTAAAATTTTGTACAATAGCACTGCAAAATAGAGAAATTTTAGGTACTTAATACTTTTTACTACACTGGGTAGTAAAATTTTGAGTTTTGCCAAATATACTAAAAATGTTGTAATTTATAATCAGGTGAGTTTGAAAGAAACTATAACCAACCAGTAACGTATGTATCGCCAGTCGCATTTTTTGCCCTGTAGAACCATATTTTTTTACGTTCGTGTTCCAAAGCGAAAAAGAAATTGCTACCTAGAATTCACTGTAAATTTTCAGTGGATTCATGTAAATTTTATCAGTTCTCGTGATACGTGGTCGGTTACTTTCGGGAAACTTCGGTTTGCAGGGACGCGCACGAGTCGTAAGAGTCGGAAGTCTTGCCCAACCAGAAATTATGACGTCTACTCAGTACTATGGCCTATTCGTAGGACGTAGGATGTAGGTATTATTGTGTAGGTAAAAACTGCTATGCTGTCTTAGTGTTACTAGGTTTATAGGTAATTTTTTGCGCAAATTCCAAGACAATATTTACTGGAAAATTCTTTCCGTATATATCTTTATATTTTACAAACGGATTCAATAAATCTTACTGATTTTACGTGATTTTATTGCTTTTATTAAGAAACTGTAGACAATATATCTTAATTGACTGAACAAATTGATTTAGTGGGGGCGTAATGTTACAGTTTCTTTTAAAACGGTAATCTCTTTATGCTTTAGAGTATAAAAGAGCCTTCTAAATTTTAAAATGAGATTCTTGTCCAATAGTAAACAATTGTTTCATACAGAGCTATACATGTAGATATAATTAATAAATACTAGCATTTGCTATTGATATCGAATAAAAATTGCTCCTTTACTAATTCTAGATTATTTATGTGCACCGGCTCATATACTACGTCCTTGCAAACGTAATAGATAAAATACCCTTGGTAAAAAATTTATCAGTAGTAAGACTAGCGTTAACTTGTTTCTTGAGAAAGAATTAAGCAATGTATTGAATATATTATTAGTAAATATTTGCCTATATCAATGATGATACCATACAACTTGTCATGGTTACGACACGCTAATAATTAAAATAATTTTAAGTGTAAATAAGCAATTCTTCATTGTGCTCATTATTTTAAACTTCTGACTTTACGCCTGCCTGGTTTCATATGTACATCTCAAATGTACAGATCATGGAGACTAACAGATATGGTACAGATGTTTAACTAAAGTATGTTTTGCCCTTATACCCGGAAATATATGTATATGTATTGTACTCATTTCCACACAAGAAATTGTATGTTGAATAATCAAAAAAATGTAAACTGTTAGTCAGTTAACGTGGTTGAGCACGTTGCTTATTCTGTACTGAAACTTTTACAGATGGCGTGACGATTTGCAGTCAGTAGTTTGCGTGGCTGTTCTGTAAGACGTGTATAGTCGCGGATTCGTGTGAGTTTATAGACTGTGCCGACGGTAATTAAACTGTGAAAAAGTAATACCGGTATAAGAATGTTGTGGCCAGAGGAGAGCTGAAAGATGGCGAAAATCGTCAAGGCCTCGGAATCGGTCGGGACGATACTATCCTGCGAATACTGTGCTAACCTCTCCTTTAAACATATTCAAGACTTCGTAAGGTGGGTCAGGCTGTTCACTCTCTGTCTACTACTTGAACTTATGATTTTATGTCTTTCCACGTCTTTAATTATCTACCGCTGAAAAATGATAAAAGTTCAAGGTCGTAGCTATCTTAAGAATCACGAGTCCATCATTTTTGCCTTCAAGGCTCCTAAAATACTTTTCAACTTTTTTGGAAGAGTGTCTGCTCCATTTGACAGATTTCCCTTTATGTCATCGGTTTCCTTGTATAGTGTGTTTTCTCTTGAAATTATAGACATCAGTGGCCATTTCCATGGTTTTTCTTCATTGTTACACTTATAGTGCAGTGCTTGATCTTGTTTTTGGTTTTATAGAATGAAAGTTGATGAATATATTAAGAATTGTATGTTGATATGGATTTGAAAAAAAAAAATGTTTTTAGGCATTTGAGGGATCAGCATTGTTCTAGAGAAGGTGGCTCCTTTGTATGCCGTTATGGTTACAATGGAGTTTGCTCCAGCCTTCCTGTGGAAGGTGTTTCGGACAAAGATTATATAGCACATGCTACTAAACACGCAACAATGCAACAACAAAGGAAGAGCAATGGTATATCATTTGAGCCTTCATCATCATGGACAGTTTATTCTGCTGTGCAGAATTTACCAGCAGTACTGAATGATCCTACAAGGGGCAAACAGAGTAATTTCTTTACAAAGACATGGGGTGATGCGTTTGTTGAAAAGGTCGATATTCCAAAGAGTCCTTATCTGCCAGAAATTACTATGCGGCACTTTGATACATATGTGAAGAAAATAGCACGGGTAGGTTTAAAAATATATTTTAAAAATTATATAATTCATTTCATATGAACAAATTTTTTATTTGAAAAAGTAATGTAGAAACAGTATTCTTGGATAAGATCAGCACATTCCTAGAGAAAATTTATTAACGTTTACTGTATATTTTAATTTTACAGAGGTATCGAAAGCATGCTCGTATGAACTCAAATCCAAACAGACCAACATCGCCAAACGAGTTGCTGCAAAACTTTCCAAATTTAAGGAAAGTGAAAATGCTTGGTAATAATTCACGCTTAGTTATAGTTTTATACTGTGCATTCTTCTCAACTGACCTTTTTCCTATTTCTCCTCTGACTAATGAAAGTTTATGTGTTCGACAGAGCACTCGCAGTTTGATTTAACCAGTATTCCAAAGATATTCCTAAGTCCAAGCTTGGATCTTTCTCGACGTGATGATTTTGATGCAGTTTTCCCATTTGCTAAGGAAGGTTTACTGGATGAGGGTGGCAACGTTGTTACTTCTGCAAAACTCATGCAAGAAAAAGTATGAAGTACACTATGTAATTTATAGACTGCTATCTTTATTATCGTTAATTCGTATGAAGCTGATTTTGCGCATTCAATCCAATTTTCTTATCGGTAATTCATTAACAAACATTGAAATTTCACTCCATTAAGTGTTAATTTAATTTTCGTCAAAAATGATTCTCTCCAAACAGCTTAGTCATTATTTGGACATCGTGGAAGTGAGAATAGCAGAACAAGTAGCATCCAAATCGCAGGCATTTTTTCATGCCATGACCTCACACGATGCTCTTATGGAACAGCTTACCCAAACGATAACGGTATTAAAAGCACTCAGGGAAAATATTCATCAAATTGATAAAAGTTTGGTAAAAGATTCCTTAGAGATTATACGGTGGGTACAACTGTCTTTGTTATGAATAAAGTATTTCGATCGGTTCGTTTTAACATTATCTAATCTTTTATGACAGTTTGGAACGAGCCAGATGTAATCACTTAATAGTACAAGAAAAATTAAAATTGATGGCCACGGTGCACCAGAGTCAACCGATGATACAATTATTATTATCCACACCTGATTACGTGGCAGCTCTCGATCTTATTTCCACAACGCAAGAAATTTTACTTCAAGAATTGAATGGAATTCATAGCTTTCGGTAAATTTTTTACAGTCGTATTTAATAAATGCAACTCATTCGTATTTTTTTTATTCAGGCATCTGAGTCCCCAATTGAAAGAAATGGAAAGGCTGGTCGACAAGATGCTCTCCACAGAATTCGAACGATACGCAACGGCAGATCTAAATAGGCCATTGGGTGGAGAAAGTATTGTTTTAGACGGGGTAATGTTATACTATCTAAATATATTGGTGTTGGTTTCTTTCTGCTTCTCTACTAATTGTAAGCTTAATTATTGTTGCCGCATTCGGTACAGTACGACTTGTGCATAAATGAATTTATGATATTGATAATAAAGCTTGGAACAATATCTGATATTCTACCATGTGCATAGAAATATATGTAATTATGAAAAATTCAATGTTTTCTATGTATGTCTGAAAAAACAGGATAAACTCGTTTCGATAATATCCGGTCTTCTGCGCCAAAAGCATTTCCTCTTCGTGGACACTTACAAGGAAGAAGCTATAACAACTGTAAGAGCTGTTACGAAGCAACGTGTGATAGAGGCTTTAACAGCAAGTGATTGCTGCAGCGATCAACAAGCCGCTGCACTCGAAGTTGGAGGTCTTTCCCTGGCGGAAAGATTAACTTTATTACATAATTCTATTCAATCTCTTACGTCTCTTCTGCACCGTGTAAAAGTATGGATTTCAAAGTATTCTATCAAAATTATAAAATAGTTAATATATATTTTCAATAAGAGTGAACAAAATATTTTAGGCAGTTCACGATGTGATGCTAGACACTGCCGATATGTCAGCTGGCCGACTGCCGGATGGATCTGTTGATAATTCTTTGACGGATTGTTTACTATCCGATGATGAATATGCTAAAATAAAATCCAAACTATCGGAAATGCTAATTTCTGTTTGCGATTACTGCCATGAACGTTTGGGACAGTTATTATCCGCCAGTGCCAATGAGAAAGAGAAAATACAGATCGAAAGGGATAAATCTGCAAATGATACTGTAGCCAATAAACAAGCTGAATCTGATAGTCAAGTAAGGAGTGATAAAGGATCCTGGTTGAGCGAAAGAGCTACCACTGCCCAAGTATGTCAGCTGGCTAGTATGGTAGAAGGATTTACAGAAACTTGTGAGAAATTATGTGGTAGACAGTGTTCAGCATTGCGATCAGCGTTCAAAGTAGGTATTTTGTTAAGTTATCGCTCTTAGATTCTTCAAGTAACCATGCATTATTTTATTTAGGCACAAGCAACTAAGTTTGTACAGCGTTTCCATGCTGAACGTAAAGTCAAGCTGGATTTATTATTAGACTCTGAGCGATGGCGACAAGCAGACGTACCATCCGAGTTTCAGTCACTCGTGACCTATGTCTTTAAGAATAAATGTTTCCCCCCTGAACTTTATTGGCGAGAAGGTGTAGAGAAGCAAGAGAATATTTCTAATTTCATATTAATAGGCGATGAAAAATACGCAGTTGTAGGAACCGCCTTAATGCTTACACAAATGATTCACGAATATTGCAGGTACGACACAATAAATATTCACTAGTATTATTAACCAGCAGCGTATCACTTTTTTGTCTATCTTTATTTACAGAGCTGGAAGTGAATTAACAGCTTTGTCTGGTACCATTGGTCGACAGTTAGCAGAACTTTTATGTCGTTATAATTCTAATTGTTATTCGCTCGTGCTAGGTGCACGTGCAATGCAAGTTGCTGGATTAAAAACAATCACCAGTACAATTCTTGTATTAGCCAGTCGTAGTTTGCAATTAATTCTCTGGTTAATGCCATACGTTAAAAACCACTTTCAAGGTGAGTCGAATATTGAAATCCAGTCCAAGGTACACATATAAGAACAGTAGATTTTAATTCGATCCATAAATTCTAATACGTTTCACATATTAAAATACAACGTCAGATCTCGCCGAGAAAAACAGCAGTCGCAGCGTAGCTGTAGCAACTGGAATAAGTGGCGGCATTTCTTCATTGGATAGTGTCGAGCGGAATATTTGTTCTCACGTGAGAGAAATCGAAGGGAAGGTTTTGAATATCGTAGGAAATCTGTTGGGTGGTCAACTAGCTCAATGGACAGCGCGACCGCCTGTCCCATCACAACCCTTCAGAAATATTTCCAAGTAAATAATTATTTCGTCGAGCAATATTTATATAGCAATGTTTCTACATTCTTTTTATTCATCAGACACTTGGTGAAGCTTCATGAGGCAGTTTCTGGAATCCTTCCACCAATACAAGTCCAGACCCTTTATCGAACCGTGAATGCTTCCTTCAAGGAGAAGCTGAGAGAACAGTTAGTCAAGATGAATATAGTAAATAATGGTGGTCCACAGCATGGTGTAGTTACATCAGAACTGACATTCTATCTCGAAGCTTTAAAAGGTCTGAGGATTCTACCAGCCGAGGAGTTAAATGATGATTGGATGAATGATATATGGACCAGATAACATGCAGAGCGCGTGATATACTGCATTCTAGAAGCAATGCAGTACTACAGGAAAAGGTGACTACTAATCAGTTTAGTCCTATTCCTCATTTCTAGTTCAGTATATCTCTACCTGCGTTTCCTTAAGCGCAGTGCGTCTAGGTCAGCACGTCGACCGGATATTCCGTCACGATGCGTATTCCTGCGTCTCGCAGTAACTCAACTCGTGTGCAGTCTTTAATGGCAGGTATAGGATATACGATAAAAAAAGAAAATTGAAAAAAAAAGCCAATTTGATAACAATTTGAAAGATATAGCCGGTAAGAGTTCAGACTACAAAGGAGTTGAATGAATTCCTGGTGCCTAGTGTAATAGATAATTAGAAAAACGGACGAGCAAGAAGCCATTTAAAAAATTGCCAAATTTCGCAAGTGCGCTGTCCTGTGCTTTGTTCGCGGTGCTGCATAGCAATTTTCTCTCGACGTAGACATCACAGATATTGGGGTCGATAAATATATGTATTATTATATTGCTCCAGCATATGGCATCACAGACTGACATAGAATTGTTACAAGTTATTCAAAAGACGTGCATGCCGCAGGAGGACCAACAATTTAAATAGCAAATTTAAAGCTTCATTTACGTGGTATTCATTTGACCAACAGGCTCGCATCTCTGCGGCTAAAATTTGATTAACTTATCCTATAAAATTTTGATATACAAGTCAAGCGTACCTAAATAATTACGTGCTTTGTGTACTACGTATAAGTGTGATTTCATTTCGTTTCTTGGATGTACGTTGTTTTATAACGTAATTTCGTGGTTGTGTATGAGCTACGTTATGTACACATCATATGATTCTATTAATAGTTTTCGATACTTTAAGGGGATCGACTGATCACTGCCATGCGGCACGGATCACTATCCAATCTGTAATACGCGCAGATAAGATTCTGATAATCTGATATTCCGTTACCGCTAGCACGGAAGTAATTGCCATTTTCGAGATATTTCGATCATCGAGAGTGACATTGCTTTTCTCTGGTAATAATTCGACTGTATGGAACATACACGCGCGTATGTGTATGTGTATATACCTTTATAAATATTTTATAATACGTTAGAAGATACGAAGCTTGAGGAAATTAATTCACTTGCAATAATCTATTTGTTTTTTTTTTTTTTATCAAAATCAATAGAAATTCTCGAAATGATTCACCTTACGTACCTTCTCTATTCGATCATTTGTTCATATTATTTTTTTTATTTACTGTGCCTGCCACTGCGTCGACTGCAGACATCCTAAGGATGTCCAATTAATTTGTGAACTACCTAGAAATACTTCCACGGCGGCTGTGTTGTGTCGCTACATTGTATATCATTGTGAGGCTGGAAAATCGTATCTCCAACGGCTTTCCGCGAATGAATTAAAAATTTAAATATTGTTTTAATTAATTAGGGTAGATGCATCATTTTTAGTCACCTTGATACCGTACGTGGTCATTCAATTTATACATTTGTGGTCCTATTCATTACGTATAATGAAGGCGACAGCCACAAATGAAACAAAAATGCTTTAATCAGCAAAAATCAATCTTGATACAATAAAGTATTAAAAAGTTTCCTTTGGGATTTCTTTTAGGGATACCTTCAATTAATACTTTTGTAAGTAATTGGAAAACCTAATAGATTAATAATACCAGAAATGAGTCAAGCATGGCCAAAAAGGCTACAGTGGCCACAAACGGTACATCTACCCTATACAGAGTATTGTTCAGTCAGGTGTGAAATTGTTTGAGCGATTCCCATCTGGCATGGGAATAAGGAAGTTACGAATCTTGTAAATGGCAAGCGTTATATGATCGGCACAGATAGTAATTAGCTGATTTGTATATTTAATGGTTGTGTAACAACATCCATAGCGACTACCGATCATTGAATGAGTAGAATATCAAGCATTCCGTTATTATCATCGTCTAGTCCGCGTTGTACATAACCGATAAGGCACTAATTTTATTCGATTATACATATTATAATATTCGATAAAATGGCGTCGCGACATATGGTCCAACAGAGCGAATTATACAAAGCTTTTAAATGGTTCCTTTTATGGACCCTAGACGAAATATATCGTAACGAGACTGCCTCAAGTCTAATTTTCATTGAAGGTCTCCTTTAACGGGGATCTCTTTCAAGACTGGGAATTCTTCGTTGGATTGGCCTCCATGCGAAATCGAAATTTATGTAGAATTTCAAGCGCTTAGTTGTAATATATTGTATCTTATATTATCATAGACATTGTAATAAGCCATATAAAGAATTGAATCATCGTATATAATTATTATTATATTTACTTAATATCCAACGACTCTTAATCCGGTTATAGGAATATATCTAGTATGTTGTTTTCTTTCAAATATAAAATAATTAATGTTTATTTATTCGAACGTAACTCCCACTCCCCTGTGAATGCTACTTTTGTTTGTCGTAACTGTTGCCATAGAGACGACATGGTAAACAGAAACGTATTGCGTTCGTTTCAACCGTGGATACTGATAGCAGGTTTTTTGATTCTATATACTGTATGTAGAGTAAAAAAATTATTTTTATTGTTACAATGAGTTTGGAAAACATGTGAGTAATTACAGATTGTAATTTATTCTGTGTCATACCGTTTATAATTATAGTACGATATGTAGATGTTTGATAGTAATCAATATTTTTGTGTTTCTTGACATAACGACTATCTTTAATTGCACCAAGATCGTGTTCACAATTTTTACGATGTTTTTATACAAAAATGCCATAAGTTTTGCTTTTACTAGATTTCTGTCTCTGGTTCTAAGTACTCTTTTGAAAATGTTTTTTATCCAGAGACGAAAGTATGAGAAAAATGGCCTTACGTCTCGCGTTAGAGGACGAAGAGAAACGTAAAACGAATCCTAATGAAACTCACGAGCGTTCACTTATCATCATAGGCAGTAAATCCGTGGTAAGTCATCAATGCATAGAATGCATAATGACTGTAGAATCGTCGACTTAAGCTAACAGTAAATGATTTAGCGCGAATCATTGAAATTTTAGTATTTATAAATAATAGAAATATATTTTAGGGTAAAACAACGATGGTCTATCGATTTTTGGAAAAGGATGAGACACCAAAGCCTACAATTGCGATGGATTACTCGTTTGGACGAAAAGCCGGTAAAAGTTTAGTAAGCATGCAGACGATGACAGTAAAAATTAAGTCCAAGCGTTATTCGTTGTTCACTGTGTACTTTCAGTTTGATATTACGTACGCTGAACTTTTCGTAAACTTTACCAGGTTAAAGATGTCGTCCACGTTTGGGAAATAGGCCATTTAACCTCATCCTTGGTATCTGCAGCAATGTTAGGATCAGCACTCACGCATTCTCCTCACCACGTTACTCTGATAATAATGTTGGATTTATCAACGCCCCAATCGCTCTGGTCTACGCTTGACGAAAGTCTAACAGTGGCACGAAGTGCCATGAAAATGAGTTATGATTCGAGAATTATCGAGGAGATGAAAAATGCAAGAGTGAGGGAAAGGAAAAAAGAGACGGAAACGGAAGTCGATCCCTTTCCGATGCGATTATGTATTCTAGGTGGAAAATATGATAAATTTAAAGTAATTTCAAACAATGATATAGTGCAAGTGATATTTGGTACGAAAAAGGTCATCGGATTAACTTTTATAGGAATTTGATATGGAGAGGAAACAATTGGTTGGTAGAACATTGAGAGCTGCAGCTCATTGCTTAGGTGCGAGCCTTCAGTATCATTCTTCCAGAGACACTGTGTTAATCAGGAGAACGAAGGATCTCTTGGCTCAATATGGATTTGGTACGCAGCCAAAGTGAGTCTAGTAATTAAAGTAGCATTTTGAATTAAAGGAAATACGAAGGAGTGGATTTTGTTATTTTAGCAAAGGCGTGTGTCTAGATTATGAAAAACCACTTGTAGTACCAACTGGGACCGATTCTTTCTCTTCGATAAACTTTAAATTACCACACGGGAGACCAGCCGCCATCATCGATACTATAAAACAGTCTTACGTTGGTAGTATACCTCAGGCTATCAAAACGGAGGAATTAAACCTTGAGGATCCTGCTAATGACCCAAATTTTCAAGAGCCAATTATCGATAGGTTGAGATCACAAAGAGAAGAGGTACTCGTTCTTAATAGTGCATGGACTTTTCATAAAATTTACTAACAGCTGTGATAGGCAGTTTAACGGAAATTATCATTTTCCAGGAAATCAGTATTCTTCTGCAGGATATGTTAGAAGGTCACACGCCGAAGATTGCAATTCCAGAACCTCTTTAAAAAAAAACACACACCTCTCTGTATAAAGGAAAGAGAAAAAAATCCAATACAGATCACAGATCAATATTCGTCTCACTGAATAATTTGCGAGTTCCTGACCAGCATTCATCAATAGACAGTTACGTGCTTTAAATACGTATACGAATCAGTGACAATAAAATTAAGTGACAAGCTCCAAAGGAAGCCGATTGTCGTGCACATAATCACTAAAGGAATCAACGTGATCGCGCGATCATCTTAAATAAATTTTTTGTCAACGATGTGAAATCTACAAAAAATAAAATGTGAAAAAACTCCCATATACAGTATTCCATAGCTCCGCGTCTTTTATCCTATAGAATTCTGAAGCGGCTATAACATTTCTACCACACATAAAAAGAAACTCGTCCGTCAGCAAATATTATACAGAAAAGTCTCAAATGATGATTAACTATACTTTTTCTTTCTACTTTTCTTACTTTTCAAATACCTCTCACCAATTCACCGCTATTGTGCAATGTCCTATCCATAGAGCAGCTCCACCAGTGGGCATGCGTAGACGTGAATATTGTTCTCGGTGACGTACCAGTCGGCTGATAAGACAGTCAGTATACACTGACGCGTGCGCGAGGCAGGTTCACGCGCATGCGTTCTCGTCGCTCTCGATACGCGGAGAACGTTTACGAAAACGGGGTCCAGCCGGGACAGCCAGTGAAAATGCCGCTGTGAGCACGTCACCGTGCTTCTCCGGTTTAGAGTTGGTGTTCGCGTAGTGACGGATATTTTCGCGAGTTACAAACCAGTGCGTTGGTTCGTCGCCATTTAGCACGAGGAAGTGGTGATCTTCGGCCTACGGCTAGAAGAAAAAGCTGTCAAGCATCGTCGGCAATCTCGAGTACCTACCAGGTAAATCTGACTTAAAGCTGAACGCAGTAAACGGACACGGTGGACCGGCTTTGCTCATATATTTTTGTCGTACGGTGACCTTGATCTTTCTCTGGGAAAAAATATCCACTGTATCACTGGTAATACTTTTTTGCGCGACCTACTTTACTAGGGCACCTAGCGTTCTTCCAAGTATCGATTCCTGGCCAGGACGCTTCCTCGTGAATGACTGAACGGTCACTTGGGCGTTACGATTCCTGTCAATGCGGTCTCTGCTATGTTAAATATAAGATTGACGTATCGACTCTGAAGTCGCATTATGATTGTTTTCGATATGAAAAAGAAAATGGCGATGTATCTAAACATGTCATATGATTTTGTACAAATAAAACTATTCGTCAGACAGTGACAGGCAGACACGTGCTTTTCACTATATTATTCACGGAGCACACTATCATTCGACACTATGCACGCTATCAATAGTGAGCATAGTCGCTATCAGTACGCGATAATAGACTCAGGAATTACCTCACTAAATAAGATATATTATTGTATTCTACAATGGTATGTGCAGTATAGAATTGATACAATTTAACGATTCATACCTGTAAATCGTCACGGTTTAGTGACAGTGACAGATTCGTCACGGTCACGTGATCTCGTCTCGTGTCGGTATCACCGACACGCGTCAAATCCCGCTGGTATGCTTTTTTAAAATACAATGGAAATACATATTATTGCGAGCCTTTGTGAATATTCTAAGGCATTCATTCGCTACTTAGAGTTTATTAATTAGAATCCTTTTAAATTCACTTCGGCACATCTCATAATCACTGAACTCGATATGCATTTTTAAACTTGCCAATTTTTAGCCCATCTATTTTCTTTATTAAAAGCCAATTCCGTTCTGGTAAACAGTGTACGCGCGCGTGATTTATTTATTGTTACCTCGATAGCAAAATAGAACATTCACTCTTAAATATGCCAATCTGGAAATGACTCTTATTGTTAGGCTATCGTCATTTATTTACGTATAGACGAATTACGTGTACCTCAGATTATACTATCGTGCGCAGCCTAGAGTTATCGAGTGGGACGATCATTATGTTTAGTTCGACGTTCTTACCAACCTGTTCGTGCTATTCAGCGAACCAAGACTTTTTTTTTCAATTCTTTCGTACACGAACCCACGGCCTTGATCCTTAGGCCATTATTTGACTGCATATAATAACCAGGTAGACTATACGTATATGATCTCCCATCAAGATCGTCATTCATATTTAACATGTCATTTATGTATCGAATATTTCATCTTTGAATATTATTTCCGTCATATCCAAAGACTCTGGTACGCGTTGCGTGTACAGGGACTTTGAAATAATCCGAGGTCGTAATAGTGTTATACCCTTGTACCTGGCAGGGCCAGGCTGGCAAGTCTGACGGCAATGCGGTATTCGAGGATATGGATCCACTCTCGATCTTTCCACTTTTATTGTATTTACCTACTCAAAGCACAATTACACATTGAGATTATAAATATGTATGGTGTCGTTCATCAGATAATATCCATTTTTTTGGTGTATTGGAGTCTGCTAAAATTTCTAACTTATCCTTGAACTAGTGAATAGAAACTGCGTTATCAGTTGCTAAAGTGTTATTTTGTTATCGCGAAGAATAAGCTCTCAACACACAGAGTCCAATGATATCTACCTATTGCAACGGCTACCTCGTAGTTACTCCAGGTAGGCAAGTTGACCGCCTACGTTACAACTCAAGGAAATACGGTAAGTCGTGTGTGTATAGTTTCATAGCGGAGAAAGGAACTGTTGGTATGGAGGATTGCGAAAGACCGAAGGTTTCGTGTCTGACCGAAGATGGTAGTGAGGAAGCCTAGACGAGAGCGTGACGGAGATCCTTCTCCTGGAACGAAATTCTCTTCGTTAAAAAGTCTCACGTGTGCGTGCATTATGTATACAGGGTGGGGCGAAAATCATGGTACAACCGAGAAGACGGTGATTCCTCATTGAAAAGTACATCGAAATAGCACTATACATTTTTTTTTTCTCTACGAGACTGCATTTTTACGATCGAATTTCCAAATTCGTCAGGTACACGTGCACTTGACTAATCCTCGACTTAGGCTGGTTTAAGGTTATGCTAAAAACAGTTGATGCCTCTCCGATTCGACGAGCACAATTTTGTGTGTAGAAACGAGATCGACATTTTCAACAAGACGTTAATTAATAAAATCCAGTAAACCACCTCAAGTCGTAACATTGTGTACAAATTTGAAAGAAAACAGTGCCTCTCGCGAGATCCTGTGACTCGAGCATTAGTTCATTTTCTTAAAAATGAATTCTATTTACTTTTCCGTGAGAAATCACCGCCTTCTCAGTCGTACCATGATTTCCGTCCCACCCTGTATAGTCGGCTCGTGCCCATACGTTCAGTATGCGTACGTAGGTTTGCATTGTATAATATATCAAATACGTGTGCACATTCTATACACAAGTAGGACTTCTGGTGAATTCTCAAAACGTGATCGTTGCGTATGAAAACTAGCTTCGCGCACGTCCGCCGGCACGTGACAGCCGATTTAATTATGTTCCGTAACGAAGCTACATCTCGTTCTTATTTTTCATCTCTTTTCTCTTCCATTTTCATTCGACCCTTTTCTCTATTCCACCCTCGCAGAAGGCGCCCATTGTCACGGCACGGACGCGAAGCGTGGACTACGCTTAACGAAACACCTCGTTAAGGCCTGGTGCACACGCTCCTCTGCATACTACGAGAAATAAGAGATATCCGGTGCGAGTGTTTTACACTCTATGGGATCAATTACGAACTTTGGATTTGGACGGTTTTTATTTATTTCTTAAATACGACGATTCTGTTTATAGGGATGTCGAGCAATGTGTATTTATATATCGTTGACTCTCGTATTTACCCATTGCCGTGTCATTACTGACGTATTGAGTTAGCGATAATTTATTTTAATCTTTTACAGTTCTCAGGATATATTCAATAATCATAGGGCAATGTTCCGTCGATTGTTAAGCATGAATTTGAATTTGACTTATTTTCTTTATAACATACTGTTTTTATTCCTAAGAATATCAGCTACCAATGTATACGTATCATTAGGTGCATCAGGTTATGGACATATTTTTAGTGGCTCGGGTTAACGTTGAATTATTTTAGTTATTTACGGTGTATGTACAACGCAAGAGTCAATGATCATAGGGCAATGTTCGTTTACGCTCCCCCCGTCAGGGGTTTCCCTTTGTCGACTCTTTATCATTGAGCGAACAATGAATTTCCGAAGTTTTTATTCTCACGTTTCTTGTAGGACAGTCTATTGAGGGGGGGGCTTCGGGTTCTGTTTTTGCCATAGCAGAATGTATACAGTATACTGGAAAAGATGGCGCAACGATGAGCCGATGTCTAGACAACAGTCACTTGTACGTCGACTAAGAAATAGATAATTAAAAAAAAAAGTATAGAATAATCTTGCTACTGTCATGGATTTTTTTTTTTTCTTAATTTTTTTCGGGAATTTCAACAGTTCTAGAACTTTGAGGAAAGATATGACGCGTGGTGTATGGATAAAATATTATTTTGTCCCACGGTGACAGAGAGCGAGAGAGAGAAATGGACATGCAAGAAGCAGAGCGTGATGCGAGGCGATACAGTAGAATCAGTAGGACGTAATGTTCCCCTACGAAATCGTCGAACGCTTCGTTGGGGCCCTTCCTATCTTAATTTTATTTATCGAGACACTCCTCTGCTCCCTTAGTAATGCCCAACCCATTGCGAATGATCATTGGATATAATGAACGTCGAAAGATAATAAGGAACATAATATCCCTTACCATATCCAGACTCATTGAAAATGATTATGCAATAAGCATTACGTTAAGTACAATAAGGAATTAATTTCTCTCTCTCTCTATCACTATCTCTTCCTTGCTGATTAATGCCCGTGTTCAATTGTCAAATTGCGAGCATTGTTTCGAAACTGCAGAAATTGCTTTTGTCGAGATTGCAAATTCTTGATCGATTATCGCCCTAATTTCGCAGGAATTTCATTGACACTCAAACGACGGATGAGCCGGTGTCGCATTTAAACCCTGCAAAATTGTACGTTTTCACACGAGCACTGAAAGGTCGATAAAGAAGTACGAAGAATGGCCGAACAATAGTACGATGTTCCCTGTGAAGACTGTTCACGCCGACGCAACGTAGGTTCTGTAGGTGTTTAGTCAGGCGTAGGCAATTACGCTTCGGGTAGTGTTAGTGGCTCAAGAGTAAAGGGGAGCTTTGTTGCTTACGCGTCTCTTGTTGCACTTTTAACGAATGGAGTCAAGACGACAATGGGAGGACCCGTTAATTAGTCAAAGACGGTGAACAATGAGCTCGATGGAAAAACGTTTAAGCAGTGTCCTGCTATATGAGCCTCGGCGATGATTTCTACATGGAAACTTGAATCTCTAGAAACGCCTTACTTGTTGTTCCAGGACGAAATTCAATATCGCGTTCAGCTTCAGTGGTAGCAGCGGACAGCGATCGATTCGTGGCACGACGCTGTCCACACGTCCGGTGCGGTTTGGCTTCCCGTTTCATATTTTATATTTGTCTTGTTCCTTCATTTCTCGTTTACATTTCTTTATCAATTGTATCTCCGCTTATTCTCTTTGCTATTTTTTTTTACATTTAATTCTTCTTCGGCATCAGATATGACATTTTGCACTCTTCCTCGTGTCCGACTTCTGCGGAGGCCTAAATCGCATACCGTTGCCTCATTTACCTTACGTAACACGTCTCTGCAATCCCACGCAGTCGTAAGAGCGTAACACAAAACATGGCTGGATAACGGAGCAAAGTCATGTCTCTATCGTTTCTAATAACTGTAACAACGGACTGCAGGGTGGATTAGAAGTTAATTAGAATAATCTCATTCTCCACCGAGAGTCGTGTGCAGTAGCACGTGTGCACGTGAATTCATTAAGAAAGTACGATCTTGCTCGGTGAGGTCTCTTCTTACCCATCCACTTAAAAAAATGTCGAGTCCTCGAGACTTTTTAAGAGTTTCGAGTGAGTTTCCCCTTTTGGTGAGACTGCAAAAAAAATAGCAACGTCCTCCACGGCAACGCGATAACGCGAAACTACTCGAGAACGACATAGTGGCAGTCTGGACAATGTTTTCAATCTTCTGGATCAAAGGAGGCCGTAAATTTTGATTTACGTTGTGTCTGAAGATCAACGTGTGTATATATATATATATAAATATATATGTATAAAACGAGGATTTACCATAAACGATTTGATCTTGTTGGCAGCGTATCCAGATACGTAATTTCTTAAATTAACAGGGTCATGTTTCATCATAACCACATTTGCGGTCGATTAGAACAATTTTGGATGCACCGAAGAATTAGAAAGGGGTCAAGATCAAGGCCGGCCTTTCATCATTGTATCAAAGCCCGCCGTTCTGTTTATTCGTCTCGTCGCTCATCGCGATTTAGGCTGCTTGGCAAGATTGAACTTTTTCGAAACTTTCGAGAACCTCGTGATTGCGCAGCGTCGAAAACGTTAAAAATAAAACTTGAATCGCGAATATTGAACGGCGCCCTAATAAATTCGGTTACCATGCGGATACTCGTAAACGAGGATAATCCTAGTGGCAAAGGGCCCCATTAAGGCGTCGTAAAAAATACACGCACAAGGTGGGAAAATGCCCGGCGTATATGTCTGCTATAAATATTTAAGCAACGTCACGTCCTGTCAGTTTTCTCGCGAGGTGCGTCTGTGTATTTATTTATCGTTTCCCAATTAAGCATGCATGAGATGGATCTGGCGCGTTGGTCACTGACGTAGTCGATGCCAGCAGCGACCCCGCTGACGGCGACAACACTGAAGCGCTAGGAGGAAAAGACATTAATCTGCAGGTGCCTACCGTATGTGTATGCAAACAAATGTATGTACACAGCATTGATTGCAAGTCCGAACTCTTTGCGCCAATGAACTATAGGTTATATATTGACTGTTGATTTAACGAAAGAATCGTAGCCGCGTATAAAGTAGGAAATTGACTGTTCATTTCTTCGGGCTCTTCGTCGGTCTAATATGCTATTCGATAAATCCAACAAAGCCATGGGGGCTGAATTTTCTATATCGTTTTTACTTGATTCTTCTCCGGGCACGATATTGCCTTGTTTTTATTTGTCCTTTGTTACGTCGTAGACTCCCTCTGTCAGCAACGCTATGTATCATCGTATTCTCTATTAATAACTGTTTTTCACCGCCAGAGTACGCATATTTTCGAGTGGATTTCTCATAAGCAAATTGTACCATGGGAACACATAGGTACCCTTGAGAATTGTGATCCCTCATAACTTACTTGGCGCGGAGGACACCGTGATCAGGAAGGCGGTTCCTCCTGGGCGAGGCCCTTCCATTGCACTAAGGTTGGGCTGGACCTTGCGAATACTCCTAATGTGGGTATATCGAGCGCACAATTTTTGGTAGTCGGGACCTGCGTACGCGCTGTCCCGGATCATCGAAACCTAAGATCAAAAGGTGAGTTAGCTTTTGTCCTACGTGAATATAAAATGGGAAGATCGAAGAATTGGTAAAACTGAACTGCGAGAACTGCGAGAGCTCGACAAGCGTAACCTCAAAATTTCTTAATCGTTCTTTCTTACCCTTGTTCATTTTTAATGTCTTCCATACGGACTCCTGACGTGGACACGTATTCTTTTCCTATGCGATTCTTTGTCGGACGATGGTATCTATAATCCTTTTGTTTTAAACGATCTCTTCGATCGTCTCGTTTTTTAATTCAAATTCGAGAGACTCAACATTGATCCTTTGCGTGTTATGGTACTGCGTGAATTATTTGTTGTTGATGGTCGTGTTCCTTGAAATAACAATTGCTTTTTTTTTTCCCCGAGGAAAATTTGTAACGATATCCGCTTGAATATATATCACGTATTTTTCAAGTGGTTTCACACATGAAATCGTGCCAAGAATTTCAACGCATTCGTCCATTGCGCATTGGAATGTCTTTCTAACCAATGGCAAGAGCAAACTTCCTTGTCACGTAAGATCGTACCGCGAACTTATAACGTTTAGGAAGTAAAAGCGACGGTGACACTCAATTCGGGAATTGATTTTCGAACGACCTTACTTGCATTTAAGGTCTGTAGGGTTTTCATGAAACAAACAGACCGAAGTGCCTTCGTGGATAATTTTATACAAATTTACTTAGTTCCTGTCAACAGCTTTAACAGTCCCCTTCAACGGGTGGTTGTACACACAAGTTTCTACGGTCGCCGCCAGGTAACCCTCAGATAATTGAGAAATAGTGAATGCTGGGCGTCGGGGCGAGTGAGACCTCGTCAGGCTGTCTAAGATCGAGATCAACGGCAATTTCATTTGCTTCTGTTGAATCAAGCTTATCGATCAGGAATTGAGTGGTTTGATTTGTTTGCACCTGTCGTTAATGAAAAGCTCGATGAAGCTCGCTGAAAGCATCCTTGCTCCGTCGACAATCGGCTCGTGAAATTATTTACCACCATTTGTGAAATTTCAGTGCTTTACATCACGTTATTCTGTGCCTCACTTGAAAGCACATTAACGAAAATTCGTAACGGACAATAGTTATACGTTATAACGACGAAGTATTTTTTCTTAATAGTGATATAACTTCTGTTGTTGTTTTTTTTGTTTGCCTACGGAACGTAACGTTCTCACGTCGCGTAATCTTGAGAGAATTTTTCGAGACACCTCGTCTGGACGCAAGCAAGCGTTTCGATTGTTTGAAAATTTGGTGAATTCATTGAAAAAAAGTCAAAAAGTATCTGCGAATTCGAATACTCGGCAATGTCATATTTCATCGAATATCACGAAGAAAATAATTCTATTCGACCTGCCCTAGGCTGTAGGTAAGGGAAACTCCGTAGAAATAATTGCCAATGACTTTCCTTGGGATGACAGCATTTAAACGGCTGTAAATTTTACGTTCAACTGCTTCGCGACAGTTGTAATTTTACATCCCTATTAAATTTTCCTGTAATTTTATCTCCGATCGAGACATTACCATTAAATGGTAACTTTTGTATTTTCGTAAAGATCTATTTATTGCTACTCAGTTTGAATATTAATAAAGTGCAAAGGACACCTTCCATTAATGGTATTTTTCGGAGTCCTTCTATTTCAAGGTGAATCTCTCTTGCCTTTTGCAATCTGTCGCTACGATGAAAACTCTGGGCAGCTCGAAACTTAAATATTTGCAAAAGCAACAAATTGCTTGAAGCGATCAGACATTGCTACGGTGAATTTCTGTGGTTTTTGCGCCAATGGGAAAGTGAGGAAGGTTGTGCCCAACGTCAGCAAACGAAATTAAACTCGTCGTAAGCTACGTGCATCGAACGTCGAAGATCCGTCTAGTCTACGTACGTATTCGAGTAGAAACTATCGATAAGTTTATAGCGAAGTACAAGACGGAGTACAGAGAGGGAAATCTGTAAGGAAAAAACAAAAAATGGAACGAGAACTAGTTCTACAAATAGCAACCGGTCTTAAAATATAATCCAAGTCTTATAATACATTGTTACGAGACAGCTTGGCTAGACTTGCCGAAAATAGAGCAACTGTCGAAGCATATTATATTTTAATAACAGGATTGGGATTGAATTTGAAGCAAATTCTTTAGTAGCTGTGATCAAATGTCATTATCGTTCTCGAAATGGTAACGTGTCTTAAAGCACACGCGGATAATGAGTATTAGGCTCAAAATAGAATAGTCATATACATACGCAGGGCTCATATCTCTACAATAGTTTAACATTGAAACTAACAATAAAGCATGTTGGAGGTACTTTAATATTGAAACCTTTAAGTGGTATATATATAGTATATATACACACATTTGAAATAGGGAAATCCCCTAGCTATAAGAATGAGCATTTCTGGCACCTAATCGGCAATTCTGTTTATTCCGTCCTACTTTATCCTCCAACCCCTGATGCGTAGTACTAGGGAGGTTTGTATAGGGTCACTGTTGAACTAGGTCATTGAATGGATCATCCCGTACATAATGGCAGTAAAAAGCATTCATACGCCATTGAGGAATTTCATGTATTGCACGTTTTTTCTACGTGCACTTTTCTCTCTGGCACGTAGTGAACGGAACTACGAGAAACCAAATTAATCGGATCGAAGGATGTTTCGAGTTGAAATTATCAGGAGTTAAAGAGCCATATGCAATACGATCATGCGGGGCGTTATATTCATACTGGATAAACAAGCCGATTAATGCTTGAGTCATGTATCTATAGACCGGATGAGAATGCGTGTGGTGGCCATGGTCAAAATTAATTCACAGCTTCCGTAATGGCCCTCCTTATTTTCGATCAGCTTCAAAGCCTTCAATTTGATGAGTAAGTATCGTTATTGGACAGTTACGAAATTCTTGTGGTTTGATAAACCTGTAACGTGTATTCCTAATTTGTGCTCTGTATTTGATTTCTTTATCCGTTACAGTTTTTCCTATCGGCACAATCGGACGAAGATTTGCCTGAAGCAAACTGTTCAGAATGTAGCAGTCAAGAAGAAAAAAAATGTATGTTTCCAACGAATTTTTATTTCAATCAATTATGATACAGTTGATTCAATGAATCTTGCACTGTTATCTCCACTACACTGTATGGTTATGATAAACCTCATCCGATCGAGTTCATTCCACTGCACTATTTTGTAAACCAAGTAAATAACAGGAGGAACAACACGTGTCGTCTCTCCGAAGCTAAACTGTACGAACAGACAGTAATTGCATATACCTTGAATTTGGTCGCAAAATGTGTATCATTATTTTTTAAGTCGATCATAGGCCGTTCTAATACAAACTAAGTACATTGCTCGTCGCTTGCAACCGCGAATTTTTATCGAATCAATTTAATTTCTTTTCATTTTGCCATACATTTTTCTTATTCTTAGCGCCATATCGCGTTAAGGTAATTTTAAGGCCTAGTATCAAAATGAGACTGTACCTTCAGTGCGATCCAAAAAATTCCCATTTTCTATGAGTGATTTCATGCACTACGTGAACGTAATGGCGATATAGGCCAGTTAAAGCAGAATGAGTCACTGCTTCTTTTTTTAAATTAGTAAGGAAATGACGTCAATCGATATACGATATTACGGGGGTGTACCTAATTGTAGCTTCGAAATTGCCTTCCATCTTCCCTCGTTATTGTCTGTCCTTCTTGCCTTTATTTTTATCTTCGCTTTAACTAAACTGCTATAAGAGTTTCTGACTATCGCATGGGTTCGTCGAAAGACGATTTTGCCCAGTTGGGAAAATTACCCAGTCGCGCTGGACGCTTGGTCGAGCGTGCTCTAATGCGTTGTCGTCATAGCGTGGGGCGCTTTGTGTTTCTATACTGATTGTGAGAATGACAAGTTTGTCGGTCCAATGGAGACTTGAAAGTACGATGGAAATGTTTGTGCGAAATGCTCGGCAGCAAAATACTCGACAGTAGGATGATCATTTCGTGTGATAATAAAATATATATACATACACACAGTATAACAAGACCGATCATTAATTAGCACCTATTTATATTTCAGATTCGATAACGATACGCAGCTTGTAGCGCGCACAAAGGTCACGAGCTTTTTCTTTTATTTCTTACATGAATTCGAGTAATTGATCAAGCACTTAAGTGCTGCGGAGCGATAACGTTCGTCGCGTTATCTTATCACATTGCCAACTGATTTGTGACTTTCTATTCTCTCCCTTCTCTTTATATCCTTGTATTTTCACGTAATATCAAAATATTCTGTAATCATACTAAGTAGATACTAATTTTTGTAACAAACGTTCGAAGAAAAGACCGTCTGTCCTTTTTTTTTTTTTACGTGAGATCGCACTGTTAATCTGCGTGAAAAATATTTTTTTATAGGTTTTCCCTTCCTTGAAATTATCTTAGGTGACTATGACGTCACTATCTTAAATTAGTAGGTAACTTTATGGTTATTTGTCCAAAAAATAATATTTTAAGGTGCCTTTTGGTCACGCGTTACGGGATATTCTTTGACCACTTCTTACGAAAATAAGCTTTCTCGTCTTCTGCAATTTTTGTTTTTGAATATCCTTATAAATTTTGAAATTTGCCATCGATTATGTATCGCGTAATTGTCGATGACGATGAAGCAGGTAATTTGCATCGTCTCGTCGGTGTAATAAAAAATAATAGCACACGTCGATATCTGATAATATGAAAAGCAACATGATATTATTTCTCATACGCTTCATCGTTTTTCCTTGTCTTTTTTTAGATTTTCATTTATTTTAATGACGCAATTTCTGACGAGCTCCTGTTTTTCGTATCTACGTACACCTGCTCGCGAATTGCACGTAATACGCTACGTATTGATCCGTCGAGGTACAGGTAGTGGTGGTTACGGATGCTGCGAATCGACGACGAGGGAGTGAACGGGAGAAAAGGGGGTCGACGCGCCACTCCCTTTTGACTCTTTCTTATTTTTCTTTAGTATCCTTTAAATCTGTTTTCGCGCGTGGCTCTATACGCTATGCCTTCTCGCAGCCGATATATATATTTGCTTGTTATTGGAAATATCGAGTGAGACATACGAAAGTTTTAAAATTAGACACATACGTCTAGGAATGCGAATTCACGCTGGGCAAATATTTCATCAAACGCGCGAATTCGAATAACAAATTGGCAAAAACGTCTTTCTCGTATTACGAAATTGTATATGCACACCGTTTCTCTACCCTAACCATTTCTATGTAAAAGATGAGGTTTCCACGCACGGATAGGTAGGTAAGTAAATTCAATTTCGTCGAAATAACGAAATAATCAATTGACGCGTAAAGACGATAATTGGCATTGATTTAATTTCGCGATTAGGGGAAATAGTTTTTTTGTTTTAATTTTTAAACCGATCTTTCAGCAATGACTTTTCTTTAATCTTCTTTCACTCTCTTCCTCTCTCACGATTAGCTTATCTGTGAATCTATGTCGATTCATTCTGTATAGCAATTCCTCGTAGCTGCTGACGGTGTGTTCGAGGAGAAGTATATGGTCTTATCGTTGGTATTAATTACAGTGAATTCTGAGACCCCGACTCAAGCCCAAGGGTAGGTCATAGGTCGCGAATTACGATAATCAGAGCCGCGCCTATAAACTTTGAGTCTCGATTTATCAAAGGGTGGATAAACGCGAGAGATAAATTCAAAATGAGAACCTCAATATCATTACATCTTGGTAATATTATTCGCTGGGTATGTCAGTTTTTTGTTGGAGCGAGAAGGCAAAAAGAATGGATTATCATTTTTTTTTTCAAATTTCTCACGAAAGAATAAAATTCTTTTGGCTTAACGTCTGTATGACATTCATCATTCGGTTCATTGCTTCTATGGCCAGAATATTTATAGAACCATCCAATATATCTCACGGATATTTTTCTTTCTCTTAGAAAGAAATAAGAAAGAAATATTTCAATAATTTTACAGCGAGCAATATCGTCCAGTTCAGGGAACACGCAAGAATTGAAATCGCATTGAACGAATAGTTGAAAAATAATTGACACCTTACGCGAAATAAAAATCTGTTAAACTTTTTACTAAGATCTAACATCGATACGATATTCTGTATGTTTGTTGACTGAGTGAAAAGTTTTTTCCTTTTTTTCTTTTATCTAAAAAGGAATACTGATTTTCCATGCAATCAGTTTTCACGGCGACTCATATTTAAGATCTGAGCTTACAGTCGAAGTTCATGAAACTTGTAAGAAACTAATATTACTTTGACAGCACAGTTTTACTTTGCTAAAGCACTATAAGTCTACTCTCTACATTTTATTATTCTACTAAAATAGGTAGTTCGATTTCTTGATTGAATTATTTGATTCAAACCAAAGTCGAATGCAGCACTAAGTATTGCACGTTGAGTCAGCGCAATCGTGTAATCGGATTAAATCAATGTAATTGCGACTTTGATTTTATCAAAGGCTATTGGCCAGGACGGTTCACTCTCGTGTCACAGAAACTTATTTAGAATCGTGTTAGCTAGTAAAAGCTCGTTATTCTATCATTTTGAAGTCAATTAAGTTAATCGGATAGATAATTAATGGGTTAACGAGATTGAGGAGATTTAGCTCTATTATATCATACGAGATAGAAGACACGATAAAACTTACTCCAGACTGAAAACTTTTTAATGACACTTGTTCTCAAGTACGATGTTATTTTATGAAGTAGAGATAGAGCCAGAGTTAAAACTCAATACACCGTCATTTCATAATAAATAATTCTAACGTCAGACCCGACGTAAGGGTTGGAAAAAATGACAAAATTCGAAATTTTTTATTTCACCTTAATCTCGCAAATTTGGTTATTCCTTATACTGCTGTGAATTCGTGCAGATATTATACTGACTTTATCACTGTCCATTTTCGCATTTCAGAAGACAGACGTATTTGTATTATTGTCATTTTTTTGTTTTTATAAAATATTATTATACTAGTTCACGGGACGAAATGTTTATCAGCTTAGTGAATCCTAACAGTTATCCGAATTTCAATGCAGGAATGTAATTAAACATCCAATTAACGTCGAACATTATTCAAGTGTAAGAAACGTTCACGAACTCATTAATAATATTATAACTCATAATTGTAATTGCCGTTGTGTCTCATTCAGTAAAATTGACTACACTTTAGATTTCAAAGTACTTAATTCTTTTGGATAATAATGTACGTGATAAAGAATAATGTGCGATTAGAACTGTTGCCGAAGAATTTATCGCTAATGCTATATTCCTATAGTTTACATTATCGTATAAACTAAATGTAGTGTTTCAATAATTGTCACAGAAACATTAGACTTCGGACATCAGTCACAATCGGACTGTCAGTGGCCTTTAGGATTTATTTATTTAAAAAATCAAACAAGACAGGATATCACAGACTTAAAAGTAATATCAAAATAGTATAATATATTCTCTAATAAACGCACAAGATCTATTATCAAAATTGTTTAATATAATAATATAGACAGCACTAGCGCATCGCGAAGCAAGAATTTAATGTAGGTATAATCATATGTATGTACGTCCAAGTTATTCTTTTGACTCACAATTCTGAAGTGGCTCTCGGTAATTTTGCGGTTTTCTCTGTCCGGTCATACGCGTTCATATATCGGATCAGTATTACGACAGCAGTTATACTGTACAGTATACACATGTATAATAATGACCGATGCAGTGCATTTCGCTCTGGAGACGGAAAGCGCTGCTTTTTCTAAAAGAAAATACACCAGACATGAATTCTTTAAGGTTAGCAACTAATTTGTCCTGGACTTCTCCTTGGGTCGAGTGAAAAATCCTTCTCGGGTAAATGTTAATTTACCCTTTTTTTTTTGTAATTTATTATGTGACTATGAATGATAAAATGTTGTCAGTTGCCAGTCGCAAAGAGAATCGATTCACGTATAAAGTAATTGAATCCTTTTGCATTGTGCAAGTTGAAACTCAAATCAGCTAAGACAATATCAATTGATAGTGTACTGTTATATTGTACCTATAAAGCTCACAAACATCTGCGTGAAATTTTCATGTAGGTATCGATTTTACTTGACTCTCTTAAAAATGCTAACAGAAAATTTTCCTAATTTAAGGATGATGTTATAATATACAACTTGTCATGGTATTCTTATTCACATGTAGCTGGGTCTGGGAGGCAACACACTGGGAAAAAGATTTTACAACAATTTTATTGAATGCTAAGTAAAGCTCCTGCCCGTACACTTGCACGTCTTCAACTGTTCTTTTTTTGACGTTCTTAGACAATACGAAAGTGCCATTTGTAGATCATCGCTCTACTCTTGACCGTCTATTTCCAGGCTTATGATATCAAAAAAAAAAAAATACTTCAATCCGCTAAGTGTTAATCACCTTTAAACGAGTCAGTGCTAGGCAGCATGTAGAATTTCACCAGTAAGATACATTATGTGGTATAGACTTATACCGCAAAAAGTAGTTTACGTAATGTATTATAAATGTATAGCACATAATATACCCTACTGGTATGTACATTCATACAAGCTGCTTAGCACTGACTCGTTTAAGAGTGATTAAGATTTGACTTATTAGAGTCCTCTAGTGTTGAACTCAAATATTGACCAATTATTTCTAGTATTTAACAAAGAATACTTTCTTTTTTTGGTATCATAAGCCTAACAATCGACGGTCAAGAGTAGAGCCCTAATTTCTTATACAAATAGCCCTTACGTGTTGTCTGGGATACAGGTATGAATACCTGTATAGTGCACTTTTCAACGCGACTCTACAGAATCGATACAACCAGATTTTCCAGTTGTTCACCATCTATCCTTAACTATCGGCCACGTCTTGTTGTATCCGTACGTTAAGATGAGTTTCAAATGCGAGACAGCAAGAAGTACAAGATTATTCTCAAGGGATACTTACTGAAAACAGGTAGCTCCTTAACGATGTATCAACCGATGATAATTTCCCATCAAGCTCGTTCCTTCGGTATCGTCTAACTTTACAACATCATTTACCAGGTAATCACTCCTGATATTTTTCTTACCTATTTGAGAAAAATAATTTATTTAGTCGTTACGAAAAACCGGTGTTAACACACACATACCCAAGCTATGAGATTTCTGATTATCCTGACGTGATACGTGGCAGCGGTATCCTTGGCCCTCGGATCCTAAATCTCAAGTGCTTCTCATTTTCTTCCGCAATTCCGAGAACGTTCTCATCGCGTGCAATTACCTTTCCCATCCGCACCACCTTTTCTGCTTATCTTTCCACTTGTGAATTCTCGCTGGAAGAAAGTATTTCTGCGAGAATTACTGGAACTGAGGCAAAGTTGGTAAAGCGTCAAGTATCGCGCGAAAGTGCACCTATTATATATGAGTATTAATTGGGTAGTCTATATGACACTTAACTGTCACTTTTTATTTGTGGAAAATTGAATGGAAAAAATGGTGTCCCATGGTGGCCAGGATTGCGGGCGCAAATATTACATGAAACAAAAATTTCAAATGGTTTATAAATCTGTAGGAAAGCCGTTATGCTCCTATGGAGGCTTTTTTGTTGTTAGTGAAATTTGAAAAAATGGCGTCGGTTTGAACAAAACGTATAAAATTTAGCCTATTTGTTCGACAGTTTTTCGTAAAACAAAATAGGAAGATTTCAAAAAAAAAGCTTCCATAGCAACATAAGAAATGACGTGAAGAATTTTCTGTTAAAATTTCAAATGGATAGCTTGAAAATTCTTCCTTTGAGAGTGCCCACCGTTTTGAGAAACACCATTCCGAGAAAAACGCGTTTAAAGTTCGGAGTGCGGGATTTTCAGATAAGTCGTCTACTTACGATCAATCGGCGATACCAGGTCTCACGCTCCAATCACTTTTTCTAAGAAAGGCTGTAGCGACCGAAATAATTCGAATTTCGACATAAAAATTGGACAGAATATTTATAACCGTGTATACTATCGGATGATGCAAAAAAAATCGATTTTTTGAAAATTTTTTACTTTGATGATCCCTTAAGGTACTCACTCATTTTGTAGTTCAAAGTAGTGTTTTTTTTCATATTAGAAATTGCTGTTCATTCGAATAACGTCTGTGCTGTAATGGACTTCCGTTTCTGATGATCGGTACTTGAGCAGATTGTCGAAAGAGTCAATATGCACAGCTAATTTGAAACTGGCGCTGTTCGACTCGATACTTCGAAAACTTTGATATTTTGTTGCTCTACGTCGTGAACTGTATGTCAGGTGATGTCTGCTGATGTCTGCTGATGTATCAATTTAAAATATTCTCAGCAGCTTGTGTCAAATCAATATTTCATATACCGGAAGAGAATTTTCTATGCATACAAGGTGGCTCGTAATTACGATTGCAGCTGATCAAATATAGATATACCTACTCATTTAATGTCTGAATCCTATCAGTATTCATTTCGTTTGATAATACAAAATACATAATCCTGGCTAGTAAAACATTTGTCAATTAATCACTGCATTGACTAACAGTAAGTATAGAGTAATAATTTTCGATACAAGATTGGATTTTACACACCGAGAGTCGCGTTTAATCGCACGAGGATATGAAACCTCACGCACGTGTATCGAACACACATATCAACTTCACCAGCCTTCACGTCAAACTCCTTCTGTAGATCACACACGACCTCGTCAACTTCGTTCATAATCAGCCCATCATCAACAAATAGCGAAAGATACACCTTTCTATGATTTTTCTTTCTCACGAACACTGACCACTTTGATTCACACTTCACAAATCCACGTTTCTTGAGAAAGTCGGTGAACCCAATGTTCCAACATTCAGGAGCCTATTTTAGTCCTTACAAGGATTCTTTTAACCTACACACCTTCTTATCTTGTTCCGGAACTTGAAGGCCATTTGAAACAGTGATATACCATAAATGTCCTCCTCGAGGTCCCCATAGAGAAAAGCAGTTTTCACATCAAACTGTCTGATTTCGAAGTCTTCGTGTGCTGCCAACAAAATACGTATAGACTCATTGTTTGCAACCTCTTGCACGCACTCTTCTGTGATCACTGCTCTCATCTATTTTCATTTCATCCTGATCTCCAATCGAATCTCCTGCTAGTTAGAGCGGTCCATGCTCCCGCTCCTGGCTTGCCTGTGCTGTTTTGATCTGAGCTGGCTCAGTCGTGCCAATTTTCATCTCTATATGTGTCTCCTGCTCTATTTACATAATTGAACACCACATTTCTACCCACGACAACAGTCCTTTTGGCTGGACCATACAGTCGATATTTCTTGCAATCCTCTTGATAGTCAACTAGAAAGCATTTGGTGGCTTTCGCGTCAAACTCAGTTCTTTGGACATCAGGAATGTGGTCATACGCCTCTGTGCCAAACGGATGCATGTGAGAGATGTTAGGCTTTTTCTTGTGCCACTGATGGTACAGTGTGACCAGCTTGTTACTCGATGAAATAGTCCTGTTCCGGACATAAACAGCTGTGTTGATTGCTTCAGCCCACAAGCCCCTGGGCAACGTCGTTGAACACATCATAGTCCTCGCAGGCTAACTACTGTTCTCATCTCTGGTTCAGCTCTCCCATTGTGTTGAGGGCAGTGCGGTGCAAACGTGTTGAATTTGATGCCCTTGCTCACCAGGAACTCTCGGAATGTCGTATTGTCAAACTCTCTGCCGTTGTCTGACCTCAGCATCTTCACCTTCGTATCCTACATGTTCGTCGTTTCCTTGTGCAACTCCTTAAAACGAACCACAGCATCAGCTTTGTGCTTCACAAAATATACATGGCGATATTCAGATTTTCTATCCTTGATCAGCATAAAGAATCGTGCACCACCAACCGACTCTGACACGGGGGGCCACCAAGATCTACATGCAGACACTCACCCACAACAAATTCGTCAGTGGTGTCCTCAGACGTCTTGTATGGTAATCGATGAGCGTTACCATACTGACAGCTTCCTCAAAAGAATTCTTCCATCCTGATCGCTCCTGGGCCATCAATAGACTTGGTTTTCAACATCTTCTTAAGTCTCTCCATTGAAGTGTCCCATTCTCTCGTGAATGGCTTTCCAACTGCAGTCGCTTAGATTTGCCACGGGAACAACAACTTTGAAGAACATGTGACATATATTTCCATACAGCTTCCTTCCTCCTGCTACGAGTGTGTCCGTTATCTGTATACGTAGTTCAACCCTGTCGCCCTCAAAGACAACTCTCAAGTCCCTCGAGGATGAGACATTTGTCGAAAAAAAAAAAACACATTTTCCAACTTTCCATCCAGCCACTGACCATTTATGCATCTCTTTATCATTATTGTACCGCCGTGTACAGCATTGTCTCCAAGCACAACTCCGATTTTTTCTATCTGCTTGTGTACGTATATGAAATCACTCACGTTTGTAGATTATATGGCAGGTCGCGCTACTATCGGAAAGCCAGACATCTTTCATATCGAGCGAGAATAAGTCGCAACTGCGGTAACAGATGGCGCTGGCGTTCTCGTCATATTTCAAATTCGGCGTCTCAATAGTAAACGCCCCGGCAAAATTCGGCTTTTCATACGTAGGCAATCACGGAATCATTCAAGCCCATATTACTACACTGATGGAACTTTTGATATAACGCCAGCTTATTCGTAGCAGAGCGTTCTTCGTGGACGAGACATAATTTATTCAACATAGCTTTCGCTGAATCGCACATACTCAAAAATTAACGTTGCTCGTATGAAATAGATGAAGTAAGGATTACCAGCGCTTTCGCGTTTCTCTCGTCCCATTCTCCTTGTTTATTTTCATCGGTTTCTGGCCGATTCTCGCCTCTCATTAAGACGTTCATAATCTCTGCTGCAATCAATACTTGTGCAATCTGGTATTTCCATATTTGAAATTTTGTACCGTCGAACCGGATAATATTCTTAATAATGATGTCGTCATCCATCTTGAGCGGAAAACTTTCTAATTGCTGCTCCTGATTTTCACTTTCAACTGTATAAGTCTCCGGCGCACCTAGGCCCATAACCTCTTAAATTTAGTTGGCGAAACAACGAAGATAGGAGAGAAACAATTAGATAATCAATTTTATTACAATAAATCTCGCGGTTACACAGTAGTAGATCTTTAGCAGGCAACAGTTGGAATTAGACTCCGGTGTAGAAGCAACGATGCTCTGCGCACGGAAGTCCGGAAAGCGCGCTCACTCACTCGTTCAGATAAACACGCGCGCGCGCGCGGGACGATTCACACGTACGTTCAATGTACAGCTCTACTCTTAACCGTTTGTATTTCTTTACTCGGGAGGTAATGGCAGATTAATATTTGAACATATTCGACAATTATTATTATGAAAATAATTCCTGTAATTATACTGAGATCACAGCAAAGGATATAATAAATTTAATGTAGCATTTTGTAGTTAAAGTTTGACAATCGAACAATAAATATGATTACTTTGTTAACAATTCGTGCTTTATTGGCTTTGTTGCAAATTAATTGGATAAACCTATTTAAAGTGTACGTTAACACAGAACTTAAGTCATGTAATACATCAACATCTTGAAGTGAATTGCGGCGGTCCAGCAAGGACCTGCAAGCTTCTTTCCGTGACAGGATCCCTTGATATGAATACGGTTTGGGAGGGGGAGGGGACAATCTTGTTTAAAGGCAATTTCAGTTCATTGAAATGTTTCTTTATTTATCCGTATTAGTATTGGAAAATGAACATGTTCAAGTCCAACTTCGATAGCTTTTTATGTGGCCGAATAATAGATGTGCTTCGCTGATTTACTGGTTGTTATGTTTGCAAGAGATATTTTTTTGATATTTTTTTGCGCTGCGAACTGTTTATTCTAAGATTTTTTCGAATAGAAATTTTTACGGATATTTCGCCGAGGATCCAGTGCTTCCCGTATTATAGGATGGTTTGGGTTAGGTTAGGTTTCGTTTGAATGCCAGATGTCTGACAAGAATGAAGATTACGTGTTCCACGATGGGTCAAAATCAATTGTAAGACAAGAAAGTGATCTAAGCGGGGAACCGAGAAGTTTCCACGCCAGAGAAAAAACAGACGCATGTGAAAACGTACGTTTCATTCGTAGTCCTTTCCGTAACTGTCGGAACCGAGAAAATGGTTGACGAATATATCGGAATGGAGAAAGCGACGTGCAATGAAATGTACGTAACCCATTAATATCAATCAGATCGATGAAACACTTAGAAGGTCAAACCAGAACGGAGATATGTATAAGTTCAATAAAAATAGCGGCAGGCATGGAATATTACACGTACAAAAACATAGGCAGAGTCAAGTATAAAATGAGACTAAATTGATTTATTCCATTGTCGAGTAACATTATATTGACAGAAAAAAGTGCAGGATCAGTAAGCTTTTCAGAGTCTGCTTCTTCCGCTGAACCAGTTTGCGACGGAGTACATAGAATTCTCAAGATGATGACAATGCTCCATTTAATTTAAAGTTTTATCCGAGCTTTTAGAAACATCGAAGTCTTCGTTACTTCCGGAAGATTCATTGCGAACGTGCTAATGAACTCCTGACGTAACCAATTAAAGAAAGACGATATTTCAATAAGAACAAACTGAGGTGACTTCAACGTAAAAATTAAAAATACGGACCGTTGATACAAGAAGATGGTACAAAGAACAACGATACGTGTAGTCGGCTGATGAGTTACAGCTGTTTAAACAAAAAAAAAATGAGTCTGGAAATGGGATGACTGAAACTGGGAACGGGGAGACAATAGGCGAAAAGATTGGCCACAGGAGACCCTGCGACGTACCAGCGTCCGAAGTCGGATATATCTAATTGAACCATGGGTAATTATTCCATGGACTTGGCATAACGTACGACTCCTTCTCGCCCGAACTCGGAGGATCCATTTCTTCTGGCGGTGGGTAAAACGGTACCATATACGACCACGGGTCCATTTTACTTGGAGGTGAGTATTGCGGCAAGTTATACGGCCACAGAAGCATTGGATTTGGGGAATACGATATCACATATGGCCAAGGAAACACTGAAGGTTCTGCAGTATCTACGACCTCGTCCTCGTAATCCTCGGAGGCTTCATTGCCCTCGGAAGGCTCGGAGGCTTCATTGTACTCGGAAGCCTCGGAGGGTTCATTGTATTCGGAAGCCTCGGAGGCTTCATTGCCCTCGGAAGCCTCGGAGGCTTCATTGTCTTCGCAAGGCTCGGAGGCTTCATTTCCCTCGGAAACCTCAGATGCCTCATTGTCTTCGGAAGGCTCGGAGGCTTCATTGCCCTCGGAAGGCTCGGAGGCTTCACTGCCCTCGGAAACCTCAGATGCTTCATTGTCTTCGCAAGGCTCGGAAGCTTCATTACCCTCGGAAGCCTCGGAGGCTTCATTGCCCTTGGAAGGCTCGGAGGCTTCATTGTATTCGGAAGCCTCGGAGGCTTCATTGCCCTCGGAATCCTCAGATTCTTCATTGTCTTCGGAAGGCTCGGAGGCTTCATTGTACTCGGAAG
>JARQSU010000222.1:42407-53945 GCA_030142265.1 Calameuta filiformis
TATTTTAAACTAATTTACACTTTTAAATTGTGCGAAGTCGTCCTATATGGAAATACATGCATCGGTATGTAGGGGGTGGTTTACCCCCTTAAACGTGTTTTCCCGTAAAAAAGCAAAAACATGTAAACTTTTGTTGAAAATGCCGCTTTTGGAGCGAAATATAGATGGCTGTGGTTATCTTTGTGAAAGACGATGGTCATCATTGTTTTGTTTTGATTGATGTATTGTTTTGTTCTCAGTTCTCTGAATTCTCTCGTTGTACGAAGATAGTAAAAAATAAACTTATTTTACTTAATCTCCACATTATTCGTTTCAATAGGTTATGGGCCCAGGAACGAAAATAAGTGTTAAGTAAAAGTAAAGTTGATTAATTTAAAAAAAAAAAGGGTTGTCAAGAATATCCGAAAGAGAGAAAAATGGCAGCGGCCAGCTCAGTGAGAATTGAATTATTAAACAAGGAGAATTATGACACTTGGAAAATTTAAATGGAGGCACTTCTGATTAAGAACGATGCCTGGGATTTTGTCAATGGAATTGAAGAAAAACCAGAAATTATTCCTAATGATCTAGCATCTGTCCGAGATGCGAAGCGATGGGAAGACGACGACAGAAAAGCGAAATCCGATATTATTTTAGCAATTACTCCGTCAGAATTAAAACAAATCAAGAGCTGTAACACGTCGAGAGAGGTTTGGCGTAAACTTCAAACAATTTATCAGTCTGAAGGACCGGCACGAAAGACAACTTTACTCAAGCAGTTAACACTGTATCAGATGGATGACGATGATGATGTTCAAGAGCATCTACGCAAATTTTTCGACACAGTTGATAAACTGGGTGAGATGGAAATTGAAATTAACCAAGACTTATTAACAATTATGCTGTTATATAGTTTGCCATCGGCCTTCGAAAATTTTCGCTGTGCAATATCTCGTGACGAGTTACCCTCTACAGATACATTACGAATAAAAATTGTTGAACAAGCAGACGCGCGCAAAAAGGATACGCGTATTACCTTACAAAATGCGATGTTCGCTAAAAAATTTCAAAATAAAGGATACAACGGAAAGAATAAATGGATCGGAAATAAGTCGAAAACTAATTCATTTCCATATAGGTGTAATCGTTGTCGAGAAATAGGGCATAAGGCAGTTGATTGCCAAGAAAATGTAAAGTCTATCGATAGTGCGAATAATGTTGAGAATTTGAGTTTCTATGTATCTTTAGAGGAATTTGTCGAACCAGAAGTTTTTGGAACGAAAATCGATACTTTCAGTAAAGGCTGGTGTCTTGACAGTGGATGCACGGCCCATTTATGCAAGGATGAACAAGATTTCGAGGAGATAACGAGAGTAAGTCCTGGAAAAATCAATTTAGCCAGCAGTGCATCTACTGAAATAAAAGGGAAGGGAGTTGTGACTATTGCAATGGAAGTAAATGGTCAACCAAAAAACATCAATCTACAGGAGGTATTACACGTTCCTGACTTACGAACGAATTTATTGTCCGTCGGAAAAATTACTGATCAAGGTTTCAAGGTCGTTTTCGAAAAAGATACAGCAAGAATCATCAATGATAAGGAAAAAGATGTTTTATACGCTGATCGAGTTAAAGGATTATATTTTTTACGAGAAACGGAAGAAGAATGCAACTGTATTGAAGAAAGTCGATTATGCGAGAAAAATACAACTATGAAAAGTTGGCATCGAAAAATGGGTCATTTAAATGTGCGAGATCTTATAGAGAGCTCACGGAATGGTGCTATACATGGTATAAAATTAAACAACTCAAAGAAAAATTTCGACTGTGAGATTTGCATTCGAGGTAAGATGACTCGAACCCCATTTCCAAGAGAATCTGAAAGAGATTCGGAACTCTTAGCAATTATTCATTCAGACGTATGCGGTCCTATCCGAGTTGAATCAAATGGTAGAGCACGATATTTTGTGACTTTCATAGACGACCATTCGAGATGGTGCGAACTTCGAATGCTTAAGGGAAAGAACGAAGTTTTTAGTGCATTCAAGGAGTTCAAAGTTTTTGCCGAAATACAAACAGAAAGGAAAATTAAATGTTTACAATCTGATAACGGTCGAGAATATCGGAGTACAGAATTTGACACTTTCTTGAAAATAAACGGAATTGCTCGAAGGCTAACAGTAACTCATACTCCGGAACAAAATGGGGTAGCTGAAAGGAGAAATCGGACTTTGATCGAAATGGCGAGATGTTTGCTGCTCCAATCTACTTTGCCACCATCATTCTGGGGTGAAGCAGTAAATACTGCTAATTATATAAGAAACAGGTGTCCATCGAGGAGTCTCGAGGGAAGAACTCCATTTGAAAAATGGAACGGTAGAGCTCTAAATGTAAAATATTTTCACGAATTCGGAAGCGAGGTCTACACACTAAGCCGTGATCCAAATAAAAACAAGTTTGAACCACGATCGAAAAAAGGAATTTTCATAGGATACTCTGATCAATCCAAAGCATATAGGGTGTGGATACCAAACGAAAAACGTGTCGATATAACACGAGACGTGAGATTCATAGAAGAAATGAACAAACATCGGAGAACGACTTACGAAGATTTCTATACAGAAAAAGCATTTTTACCAAATCATAAAGAGGTCGAGGTACCGATAAAATCGAAAGAAACTGAATCTTTGAGTCGATTCGAAGGTCGAAACTTCGAAGACGATCGACCGAATGATTTAGATTTCGAAGATGTTCATGATGAACAACAAGACGAAGATGAAAACGAAAGTTTACAGAGTGATGATGAAAATTACGAGCAGAACAAAAAGGCACAGGATTAAGACGCTGCATTAGAAAATCCACTGAAAAGAGGTCGTGGAAGACCACGAAAAATAATGACAGGTTTAAGGGGAAGACCCAGAAAGCAATACCAGATAGTTCACAATGCTGAAGAAAATGCTTCAAATATCACTGAAGAAATGGTGAAGACTGGTATCGAAGAAGGTGATCTTGCAAATCCAACACCGGAATGTGTCGTGTCTCTTGCGGAAATACCGGTTCGTCAAGCAATATCGGGAACAGAGTCAAATGAATGGATTCAAGCTATGGCGACAGAATTGAAGTCAATAATTAAAAATGATACATGGATTCTTGTCGATCGTCCCAATGATCGTAAAATTGTTGGCAGTCGAGTAGTACTGACTAATAAACACGACGCTAATGGAATCTTACAAAAAAGAAAAGGTCGAATCGTAGCAAAAGGTTTCACACAGCGTCCGGGAGTCGATTTTACAGAGACATTTGCTCCAGTTACACGTATTGGTTCCGTACGCATGATAATGGCATTATCAGCCGAATATGAGATGGAAATAAGACAATTTGATGTTACAACTGCATATCTAAATGGCGAACTAGACGAGGAAATCTTTATGGAAGTCCCCGAATACACTGCGAAGATTTTAGAAGAAATAATCCAAAAGGAAAGCGAAAGCAGTGGTATTTCGGTGAAGGCGACGGAAATGTTAGAAGATTTAAAAAAGGTAAATAAAGTTTGTTTATTAAAGAAGGCTCTGTATGGATTACGACAAGCGGGACGTCAGTGGTACGTTAAATAGAACAAAGAATTAACAAGATTCGGCGTAATTGCATCTAAATCGGATCCTTGCGTATTTTACTCCGGGCAAGGCGAAAATATTCTTGTCATCGCTGTGTATGTAGATGACATACTAGCTGCATCGAGAGATTTAATCAAGATAAACAATCTATCAGAGCATCTGTCAAAATCTTTTGAGATCAAGAATATCGGCGACGTCAAGTACTGTCTCGGAATAGAATTTTCTAAAGACAAAGATGGAATCAAAATGAATCAAAAAGGATATATTCATGATATTCTAGATCGATTTGGAATGTCGCATTCAAGGCCAACGATTACTCCATTGGATATTGGTACACAGTTGAAACGCGGGATTAATGAAAAGAATGAGAAGGAAGAAAAATATCAGTACAGAAAATTGATCGGTTCTCTGATGTACTTAGCCATAAGCACAAGGCCTGATATAACTCACGCTGTCAGTTATCTCAGCCAATACAATTCATGCAACGATTCAAGCCATTGGAATGCGGCCAAACGAGTTCTTAGATATTTAAAAGGAACATCAGATCTCGGATTGTTTTTCAGAAAAACTTCGGAGCCGATAAAGGGTTATGTTGATGCAGATTGGGCGAATTGTGTAGACGACAGGAGATCATATACGGGATATATATTTCTCCTGGCAAGATGATGTCCGATATCGTGGGAATCTCGAAAGCAAAGAACAGTAGCACTTTCCTCAACGGAGGCTGAGTATATGGCTTTGAACGAAGCAGCAAAGGAAGCAATTTATTATAATCGTTTTCTTCGAGAATTAGGATATGAACGTTTATCAGAGTTAACGGTATCAAGTGACAATATTGGAGCACAAAAATTGGCAAAAAATCCGGTATTTCATAATAGAACGAAGCATATCGATGTGCGGCACCACTTTATTCGTGATGTTGTTGCTGAGGGATTACTGAAAATCAAATATGTTTCCACCGAAGAGATGGCTGCTGATTTTCTAACAAAAAGACTTTCCGGAGCAAAGCATCTGAAATGTCTAGAAATCCTAGGTATGAAGAAAAAATAATTTTTCGAAACACCCATCTATATTTCGAGGGGAAGTGTTGAAGATGCCGCTTTTGGAGCGAAATATAGATGGTTGTGGTTATCTTTGTGAAAGACGATGGTCATCATTGTTTTGTTTTGATTGATGTATTGTTTTGTTCTCAGTTCTCTGAATTCTCTCGTTGTACGAAGATGGTAAAAATTAAACTTATTTTACTTAATCTCCACATTATTCGTTTCAATGACTTTAATTTTACTTCCTCTTTCAAATGGTACGTGTTTCATGAAATTCCATTTGTTAATTTTTTAAATAGGGTGGAAAAATGAATAATCAAGGGGTGGTTTACCCCCATAAGAGACAATTTTTTTTTAATGGCTAGGTGTATTTTTCATTACTCGTGATGAGAAACATTTTAGTTTTTGTTTCATTGAAATCGGCCCATCCATTCTAGGTGAAACTGCATTATCACCCCTCGACATGCCGAACTTTGGGGGTTGATTTCACCCCCTAAAACCGTTTTTCCGCCGATAAAAAAAATACGTGTCTCTTAGTTTTTCAAGCGCTACAACATAGTTGAGTTTCATCAAAATCGGAGGGGGACACTAAAGTGATGTTCCTAGACTTCAACTCCGAAATTAAATCTCAAAACTCGCTCTTTGACTTCTATCCAGACTTCGACATTCGTTTAGAACTGCTATACTATTCTCTTTTTCGTCTCTCCAACCCCATCAATCGACTTTGTTTCTTATCCCTTCCATTACTTCTTCTGAATTTCATTAGTCTTTAATTCCCTTTCTTATTGATTGATTAACAAATCAGAACACTAACAATTATCTGTCTGCTGCTGCATACCTGAGTCTTCCAATTCTATACCTGAAACCTCGCGAGTACTGCTAGTCTGGAATAGCTTCAGGTTTATCTTTTATTTGAAGACATAATCAGGATTAGTATGACAAATTCCTTATGAACATAATGCCTGATAGAACAATAAGCGTAACATTTTCCGATCATATAAATGATAATGATATTCGTAAATGAAGCATTCCAATAATATAAACGGAATATAAAATAATGTATAGGGTAAATTAATTAGTATAAATCAATGGGACTGATTATATTAAACGAATAATCGGCTGATGTACTTATCTAGTACCGTCGGTAACGATAATGGCATATGTGGTGTGTATAGTGTATGTATGGGTTGGCGTATAACAATTGTGACGTGAGTTTTCGATTCACGGTCACAAGGCGACTCCGGCTACCGATACAGATAACGTTCCCGCCTTCCGGTTCCCTTTGGGTAGCCACTCTGTTCAGAAGCTACGCTCTCGGGTTGATTAGTACAGTTATACCAATGCTCTCGGAAGATTTTGTTATGGGTTTAGTTGAGGTCGAGGTGCTCGAATCTGCCGCGGGGAGATAGTCTCGACGTGCCGAGTTGCCCAGTAGAGCAGGGGGGGAACCCCCTGCCCGAGTTAAGGGACAACACCACTGTGAAAAAAAATCGATTTTTTGAAAATCATTTTAAAAAATCTTAAATACATTTATAATTAATAATTCGTTGGGCCCAAGGCTCTAACATTTTTTTTCTCGAGATATAGCGAATTTTCTGGAGCAATGCGGAGCGCGCTCGGCGCGGCTTGGCATCCCGCGCGGCTGGTGGTTGACCCTCGGTGTTCAGGTATGAAATTATTGTATCGCCGTTGTGAAGGTCTTCTATTCAAATATTTATATTTCGAAAAATAATAATGAAAGCTTGAATAAAGTGATTTGGTCGATGGCCCCCAAGTCTCAGTCGGGAAGCAAAATAATACTGGATATTACGACCGACATCGCAGTATTGAGTTTCAACGACGGCCTCTCAAGTTTGATGAAAGTTTTGGAGACCTTGGGGGTCCTAATCGGTCAAAATTGTTATTATTTTTGCGCGGAATTCGACGCGGCGAGAATAACTCTGGCGGAGTGTTACGTCCTATGCGTAAGCGACCGTTTGTGGGAGCATCAGGGAGCTAGCATAGGGGTTGTGATCTGAGATCAAGTAAAGGTATTGGGATCTTACCACTTTAAGGTGCTACTTGCTTTTATGTTCCTTGGTCAATAGCTAAGGCGAGGATCACAATCACACGATAGATGTAACTGAGTTTACAGACTCGGTTCTCTTCTATGAGAGGGATGATTGCTCCTGATAATGATGAGTTAAATTAGGTTCGGGGTGTAGTGGGTTTAGGTTCCAAAATGATAAAAGAATATGTGGTTTGATTCGATATAATGTAACCAAAATAGAGGTACAAGGAAATTACCGATAATATTTAGTACCAAATGAATTTGCATAGATAACTATGTGATCGTCACCTTGTTTAGTTGGATTTACAATTTGTATAAGTGTGATGGTTGTGAATTACTTACCAGTGGATGAGTAGAGAGAGAGAAAACGCCCTAAGGTGTTTGACTATGATGAACTAGATTTGGTTGAAGAGGAGATTCTTGGTCCAGCCCTAAGGTGGACACTCGCACTAAACGAATGCTGACAAGTCGCCACGAAATGAGTCCTTTCCGCGTGGACGTCCGGCACTGAAGTTATTCGCACTTTTCGCTTGGATCCTAAGGCAAGCTAGATCAAGATGGGCCCTAGGGTATCTGATCGGCACGACACTTGTCTGGCGCGGTCAATCGGCTGAAGGCTCCAGAAGGGGTATTACTCTACCAGAGGATTGATTAGTGACTGGTATGATTGGTATCAATATCCATAAGGAAAACTTTGAATTAGGAAGGGGTTGGGTGCATGGTCATGAGTTTTAGGGAATTTGGGTGCATCTTATTGTGCGATCGGGGCTGTTGCAATCGATTGCCCAATAAATTCCTGGTGGTTGGTCATCGTTCGTGGGTCCGTCTTTTGGTTAGTGCGTTGGCCGGATTGTCTTGGAGGTGAGGTTGGTGAGGGAACGGGATGGTGGCTGGTAGGTGTCCCAACATGCGCGGTTTTCGCGTTGCTATGCTAGAATTGCACTTTGGGGGCCTCATTTCTGGGCGTCGCATTCAGCATTATTGTCCGTGCCGTTCTTACTCTTTGGCGTCGTAGTCTCTCTCTCTCTCTCCGCTCATTCACCTGTAATGTTGCAGTATGAGTGTGATTCTTGGAATGCGAGCGAGTATGAGATGTCGTGTGTAATACAATGATGTCCCTTAATTATTATAATCTATACTTACAATTAGTAACGCATGTTCGTCGAGGATCTGTTACAATCGTTGTGGTCCTCGACCTTTTCGCTAATGTGGGTGTAGGGGGGGGGCGTAAGGGGTTGCGTTGCGTCGGACGTAACAGGAGCGCTCCATGACGGAGGCCGCTAAGGACGCAAGGAGGGCCTCCACGAGCACCAGGAAGGAGACGGCGGGATCGGACAGCATGCTGGAAGGATAGCTTTATGGTGTCGGAATCGCCGATTGAAGGTATATTATTTTTTGTTCGATTGTTCATAAATTATTCGGGACCAAAACTTCAAACGCGTTTTTCTCGAAACTACTTTTTTGACAACGGGCAGCAGCATAACTCGAGTAATTTTCATTCGATTCACTTCAAATTTTTACAGAATCAATAAAACTACATTATCTAGAAAAGTACATAGGATCTTTTTGATATCATAATAATTTTTAAAGTTACATCGTATTTTAGATGCGATTTTTAAGCAAAAAATCGAATGTCATTTTCAAAAGCGTCCCAATTTTTTTTTTAAATTAATATTTTTCAATTATGCACTTCCCTCCAAAATATAATATAATTAACGGAAAAATTTTTAATTTTGTTCCAGGACCAAATCTATTGCAGTTATACTGCTGCCCGTGGAAGAGGAAATGGAAAACACAGCGCTCGGCGGTGGCTCGCAAGCCGCCATTTTGAAATAAAACAAAAAAAAATTTTCGGCAGATGAAAGGACAATGAATAGCATGCAAAAAAGATTTTTTGTCTAAAACTTTTTTTTCCTATTGAAAAAAAATCGCGAAATACGGGCGAAAAAAGAGACGTCACAGTGGTGTTGTCCCTTCCAGCTGTCGCCCGATTCCCTGGGAATGCGGCCGTGGAGGATCTCCAGAAGCTACGTACCGATTCGGGACGCTCTTGATTTAGTTTAAAGAGACGACTCGAAGGAAAGGAAGAGTTATCGGCTATAATGATCTCTACCAATCAGAATGATTAGTTCTCGAATTTGGCTATTGTCAAATCAGTCTGTCTCGGGGCACCGACCGAGGTGTCACGACCTGACTCGCGCTCCCGTGCTATCTGTTGATGGTTTTTCTAGCCGTGTCACGTGCCGTGCCTTTTGGACTCCGGCTCTCACACTTATACGCGAATTCGGGAATACGGCAAAGAGATCACGCGAGTCGAAAATGCTGACTGTAGCTTTATGTGAGGAAGCCAGCTTCCGGTCTTATCACGCCAAGAACGTGCCTAAACATAAGAACCAAAAATTTCAGGATTCACGCGTGCGGGTAAAACCGCTGAATTAGTAAGATTTGCCCCCGTCTGTCCATCCACTTTTTACGGAAAGTGGAACGGATCAGTGGGATCAAAATTCAGTCTCCACTCTCGCTGCTCTCTGTATCGTCCACAGCACCTCGTGCACTCGCGTACAATTCAACCCAAAGCAAAACAGTGACAAAACGTTGGGCGACTTCACGTGTCCAAGCAGGATTGATTCTAGATCTTCACATGCTTTGTCTTCGCGTGAAGGATAGCACCCCCTCCCTTAGGCTAATGGGAGGCGATTCGCCCTACGGACGAATCCTTCAACCCAAAATCTTCGCCACACACCAGTTTTGAAGATGTCTTCGCGACAATTAATCAGTTGCATAATAAATCGTGGACAATTCGTAAATATTGGTCCTACGACGAATATATCATTCGTCCTCGTTCGAGGGGTGCACCAGGCGTCCCTGGATTCCCAACTCGCGGAAATATTTTTAGGCGAAACCTGACGGTGGGCGCTTCGCGCGCTACTTCTAGTCATCGTGGTTGAGGCTCAGTCGCGTAGAGCGCATTGCTGTCGCGTGACGTCACAACTGTTCCGCGTTGCGCGCGCCTCCTGGGCCAGTAGAGCTGCTCTCTACAGATAGCGCGAATGTCGACCCCCGTGCGTCGCAGCTCCCTCCTCTTGGAACTCCAGCTGGCTCTTCCTTCCTTCCCTCTCTCTCTCTCTCTCTCGCTCTCTCTCTCTCTCTCGCTCTCTCTCTCCCTCTCGCTCTCTCTCTCTCTCGCTCTCTCTCTCTCGCTCTCTCTCTCCCTCTCGCTCTCTCTCTCTCTCTCTCTCGCTCTCTCGCTCTCTCTCTCTCTAAAAAAAAATGGCGTTTAGTGCAATAAAAGATGAATTTACCGAAATAATAAATGGGTCCCTAAAGGAGGGATGTTGTCCGGATAGCTGGAAAAACTCAACGATCATACCCATCCCAAAGACAGATAATGCCAAAAAAGCAAGTCAGTACAGACCAATAAACATGTTACCATTATACGAGAAGGTGCTGGAAGTATTAGTGAAGAATCAAATTGAAAAATACTTAGAAACAAATAATATCATAACAGAACATCAATCAGGGTTTAGGAAGAATTATTCATGTGAAACAGCGATTCAAACTGTGGTGGACGAATGGAAACTGGAGGTTAGTAGGAAAAAATGGTAGGAGTGATTTTTATGGACTTAAAACGAGCTTTTGAGACCGTAGATAGAGAAATATTAATGGAAAAAATGAATAATTATGGGATTAGAGGTAGGGTATTAGAATGGTTTAGAACCTACTTAAGAAATAGAACACAGCAAGTCCGATACAATGACGAATGGTCAGAAATTATCTACAACGAGTATGGAGTACCGCAGGGGTCTGTACTGGGGCCCTTGCTATTTATAATATATATAAATGATATAGTCAACCTATGCCCAGAAGAAGGTACAATAAAAATGTTTGCAGATGATACTGTAATATATGTAACAGGAGAAAGCAGCGCAGAACTGGAAAGAAAAATGAATATGCTATTAAATACAGTAGAAAATTGGATGAACAGAAACAAATTAAAAATGAATGCAGATAAAACAAAATATATGATTGTTAAAAGTGTGAGAAAAGAAACGAAAGGAAATATTGTACTTAAGTGCCTGGACGGAACGGAACTAGAACGAGTGGAAACGATGAAATATTTAGGTATTATTATTGATGATAAGTTACAATTTAAAGACCATTGTGAATATATATTGAAAAAAGTAGGTAAAAAAACGAGTTTCCTAAACAGAATAGGGCACTACGTATCGGCGTTTACCAAAAGCATTATATATAAAATAATCATAGCACCTCACTTCGAATATTGCGGAACACTACTAATGTGTATGGGTGAAACCGAAGTAAATAAACTGCAGATCGCGCAGAATAGAGCGATGCGGGTGATACTGCAATGCAACCGCTACACAAAAGTGGAAAATATGCTGACAGCGGTACAGTTTATGTCCATAAGACAAAGACTTTACTATAATGTATGTGTATTTATCTTTAAAATCGCCAATAATTTACTGCCAAAGGAATTAAAGAATAGGCTACAAATAATAGGAGGGAGGGGTGGTAGGGAAACGCGACAAGCTGGAAATATAGCTATACAATTTAGGAGAACAAGAAACGCACAAAAGAGTATGTATTACGAAGGAGTAAAAATGTATAACGCCTTACCAAATGAAGTTAAAAAGTGTGAAAGAATAGAACAATTTAAAAGAATGTTAAAAGAGTATGTTGTATCATTAGTTAAGTAAATGTTATGTAACCAACTCATGTAATTCATGCACAAAATAGCCGAGGAGGCTAATAAATATCTCTCTCTCTCTCTCTCTCTCTCTCTCTCTCTCTCTCTCTCTCTCTCTCTCTCTCTCTCTCTCTCTCTCTCTCT
>JARQSU010000223.1:11123-29626 GCA_030142265.1 Calameuta filiformis
ATCGAGCCGGCCCTGAAGGACCTTGACGCGTGGAAACTTGTCCTCCCACATGAAGCCCGGTTGAAAGCCCTTCAAAACGCCCATGATTCCTCCCAGGCCGGCCACTTAGGAGTGGATAAGACTTACCAGCGCTTGCTGCAGGACTTTTCGTGGCTCGGTATCTTCCAGGATGTCGCGCAATTTGTTAAGCGGTGCCAGGTCTGTCAGCTCAACAAAGTGCACCAGGGAGCTTCCCCTGGATTAATGCGTGAGCGGACTACCGAGGGCCCGTGGACCGTAGTAGCGGTAGATATTATGGGACCCTTTCCCCCTAGTAACGCCCATAACAAATACATAGTCGTGTTTCAAGATCTTTTTACCAAATATGTGAAGGCCAAAGCCAAGCCCTCCGTGCAGCCACCGGCCCTACCATTATCAATGCCCTGGAGACCCTAATCCTTAACCGTTGGGGATGCCCCCGTATCCTTCTAACAGATAATGGTACAGAATTTGTCAACAAACACGTCACCATCCAGCTAAGCCAATATGGCATCCGTCAGACCACCATCCCTCCCTACCATGCCCAAGCCAATCCCGTAGAGCGAGTCAACCGCACCCTGAAGACCATGATTGTTTCCTTTGTCGGTGAAGATCACCAGAACTGGGACATTCACCTCCCTGAATTATGTTTTGCCCTTAACACCTCCGTGCAGACCTCCACCCACATGACCCCCGCGTTCCTAAACTTTGGCAGGAATCCGAGGCCCGCTAAGAGCATCCGAGATCAAGTTCCCGCCCCCGCCGTCATGGAAATGGCTGACCCTGCAGTCTGGAGTGATCGGATGCAGCGCCTCCCCCTTATCCATGACTGGGTTAAGAGAAATATGTCCGAGGCCTCAAAACGACAAGCCCGATATTATAATCGAGGAAAGGCGGACCGCGAGTACCAAGTTGGAGACCTTGTCCTGCGAAAAAATCGAGTCCCTTCGTCCGCCTCACAGAACTTCGCCGCGAAACTGTCCCCTAAATATCGAGGTCCCTACAGCATCACCAAAAAGATGTCCCCCGTGGTCTACGAGATCCACATCCCCTTGAAGAAAAAGTGGCTTAAAGTCCATGTGAAGGACCTGAAGCCCTATTCCTCTCCTATGGAAACTCCCGAGGTCCCCACCCATGTGAAAGACCCTTCTCCCGAGGACCCAGAAACCAGCATGCAGGAATCCGTACCCGCACCGTTACCTCCCATCGCCAAGGAACCTGAAGGCACCAATCCACCTGGACTCCCACCTAGTTCTCCCACCCCCGCTTCACCCGCGCCCACCAAAAGGCTAAGAGGACGCCCGCGCGGCAGCAAAACCTCCCGTGGCCCCCTAAGAAATGAAGTCCCTTCCAGCGCACTAGTATGTTATGCCCTTAGAACCCGGAGCCGTAATACACCACTCGAGCGGCCACAACATTGATTATTTGCGTTGATTCTATTCCACACTTAGCGCCCCGGTTTACTTCCTTTCAGTAGTGTTTTTGCTTGTTCTCGGTCTTGTTTTCTTTTTTTTCCTCTTTTCTTCTTTTCGTATTGATTTGCGACGAAAGATTAGGGGGCATAAGCCGCCTGGAGTGATCCCGACACCTTGGGTAAGAAAGAGAGAGAGAGCCACATAATATGAACCCCCCCCTTTCTTACAGTACCAATTAGAGGATGCCCACCATAAGAGGAGGAGGACGGGTGATCCGGACCCGGGAGGCCCAATGGGCCAATGTCCGGTACCTCCCCGGGCCGCCCGACCCAGCAACTGCGCCGAGGACGAGGGCCCCACCGCCACCCAGGACGACACCGCCCCGGCCAGCGACGGGAGGCAGTCCCCCGTTAGCAAGGGCTCCGCCAGGACCTCCACCCCCGAGGACCCCATCCCGCCGCATCCCCACCTGGCCGGCCCCGGACGTGGTGGCCTTACGCCTGCTCCGGGCTCCATTTCCCTCCTCCTCACTACAACCCCCTCTCCGAGGCCCCTGATGGCCTGTAGGGTCCACCATCCCCGCCCCTCATGGAGGTCCGTCCACGAGGGCCAACTATTCCTCCCTGCCCCTCCCTCCCAACTCCGCGGCGGGAGCAGCAGAAGACGGCGGCGGCCCCGAGGACCAAAAGGGTGCGCTTTCGCTGTTGGGCCTGTGGGAAGGCCAACCACCTCGCGGCCCACTGCCCGAACCAGCTGGGCGGGCGCTGAGGAGGCGAGCCCCCCCCCCCGCCGGACTGGAAAACCTCCACAAAGATGACAACTACGGCGACGCACCGGCTCTCTCTCTTCTGATCACAGGCCTAAGGCCCCTAGTTTCTTTCTTCTTTTCTTTTTTCTTTCTTTCTTTTTTCCTTCTCTGTCGGGTGAAGCCATGAAACGGCATTTTTTTTTATTATTTTATATAAATCATCCTGTAACAGAAGTCGTTTTCTCTGATTAAAGCTGTGATAATAGCGCATTTCTCGAGTACCTCCTTTCTTCACCCTACCCCTACCCGCCACCCTTGCTAGCCCCGCAATCCCTATCAGTGCCCTTCTCTCTCTCTCTCCCCCTTCCCTTCCCCCACCTGTGTGAATGCCCGCTCAAGTGCCATTGAGATGCTACTTGCGTCTAAGGGGGGGGGGGGGAGTTTCTAACAAAAATGTTACCGCGAACTCCTCCCCGCCTCCTGGCTCGAGGTCTCTACGGCCTCGAGTATTGCGACTGTCATAAATAGTGGTAATTGCGTATATTTAGTGTTTTAGGGTGATTATAATTAGCTTTAAGATTCCCTTCCCTCCACGCCTCCCTCCCTATGCCCCCTCACCGTAGGGCCCTGGCTCGAGGACCATCAGCGAGGACCTCACTGAAGATGGCATCGAGGAACACCTACGAGGACCTGCTACCACCATCCCCGAGGGAAGGATCACGAGAGTGGCTACGTTGCTGAGGCAACGGAAGGCAGGGATGCCATGGGCAGGATGGACAGCTGACCGAGCCACATGGGGATGACGTCAGACCAGCCGATCGACACCCCAGTGGAATGGATGCCCGCCCGCCACCACCGTAGTTCTGAGGCCCGCGTGACAGCGGCGGAGCCCTCTCCCTCCGAGACCGCGGACGTGCCCGGGAGAATTTTGACAGGCCTGGAGGCCGCCATATTCCCGGCGCGTGACAGCTGGCCCGCGCGCCGGCGAAGACAGCGCCGTGCTACCCGCTACGAGGCCCTGAAAGGCCCGCCAGCGAAATCCACCAATGCCCTGCCATGCCGGAACTGCCGACCAATGCCGGAGCGCGTAGCCCTCTCAGCCGAGCAGTCCCAACCAATCAGCGAGGTCCTGGAGGCCCACGAGGACCAGGAAGCGGAAAGAATACTTCACTTCGAGCCAGGTCGTCGAACGATAGCGCGTGCGAATTTTGAGTGTACGATTTTGAGTTTGGAATTGCGTTTGTGAGTGAGTGCGAGTGCGAGATTGAGGATTACAGTGCTTCGCTGCTTTAAGTGAGTACGGAACGATTATGTTTCTTTTTTCCCCTCCGGTTCCTACCTTCCCTTTTGTATTTGCATTTCACCCTCAGTAAGTCCCTTCTGGACATAGCGAGCCGGCCCCACGTGGCCCGGCATTTTTGCGGTTTCTCTTCATATTTTCAGACGGGCCTTTCGCCCACCACTCGAGACCCGTGGTGTATTGCGCACGCCCTTAATTTTAGTACTTTTGCGACCCTCCATCCCTTCCCCTCTCCACCGTCCGCCCTTCGTAGTCCCCGAAAATCCGAGGTAATTTATAAGAAGCCATTATTGCGTTCGGGAACCTTCCACCCTGAGATCCCCTCCCACCTCTCCTCCGCTAGCCGTAACATTCCGCCTGAAGTAAACAATCGAGGACCTTCCGAGGTCGCTCGACGGTGCTACACCGTAACAGTAGCTGGCGCCCAATCCTTCTTGACATCCAACCCGTTACTTGTCAGTCCTCCCTGCCCTCTTGCCCCCCCCCTGCCCACAGCGTGTCCCCGAGTATTCTTGCGTGCGTTTACGTTCTTGTGTCTGATTTTTAATTGCGGCTTACTTTTGTATCTTATTTAGCTTCTTAATTATATCTTGTTCCATTTTACACCGTGTTTCCTTTTCTTTGCGCAACCCCCTCCCCCTTTCCCTCCGAGTCGCGTTCGCTATTTTGCGTAGACCCTGGGCCCCTTTTCGAGGCCCAGTACGTCACAGTACTTAAAAAAAGCCGCAAGTTGAAACTTGCAATTTGCTTCCTCCGAATCGTATGTAGTTTACGAAGACACTATATGAGGAAGCATCTTTATTTTCTTTTTAATCTTTGGCTTCCTCATAGATGAATGTTTGTTTACTACCGACGATTTAGAGGAAGCAAATTGAAAAATTTAAATCCTTGGCTTCCTCATATAGAGTCTTCGTACACTACATACGATTCGGAGGAAGCAAATTGCAAGTTTCAACTTGCGGCTTGTTTGGCGTGAATGCCAAATTTGATACACGTCACAGCTGAATGATGTTCTATACTTTTGGAAAGTTGAAGCTAAATCGGTCAAAGTTGACGGGACTTATATTGATAAATTTAATTTTTCGAAAAATTCAAAATATCATAAAATTAAAACTTCTCGATGGATTCGGCCGAAATGCAATACCAACCAACCTTGGATACAAATCTCTTCGTCAAGAACTATTTAGACGAATATCGCAAAATTTGCGATCGCTAGAGTGATAACGCCCTTTTTTTGGAAATTTGAAAACTACATAAAATCCGAACCGCAGCTTGAATAATGACGAAATTTATAGTCAATGAAGGGATTATAAAGCTGCACATGCCTGGAAAATTCGGGGGCTGTAGCTAAAACCGTTCTCGAGTTATAAACGTTTGAATTTTGGGAGGCCATTACACACACACACACATACATCCGGACATTTTCTCCAAATGTGTTTTCCGGACATTTTGGCACATTCTAAGCATGGTGACATAAAAATCTCAAAAAAAAATTCCCATCATCACATAGCTTTCTCTGTGAGGAAGCAAAAAGACTGCAAAGTAGAATCTTGCAAACTGTTACCCCATTATTTCATTTGGTTTTTTCTATCACAATGATGCAAAGTATAATCTTTTACTTTGCTTCTTGATTCTCTTCCGCCGTTCACAAAACCTCTATGAGGAAGTTCTTTTTTTTCCCAATATCATATAAACAAATTAAATAACACTGAAAAATATATTTTGTATGCTGTTGCGCGTAATTCAACAAATGCACAAAAAAACATATTCAGATGGGTCAATTCGTACTAAATTTTAAGAGTACATGGTTGGTGATTTTTTTACTTGTTGGAGTACATTCGTAAAGTAATTTGTCCAAGTTTCAAATTTTTAGACCGATAATTAGTCTCACAATAAAGTATTGAATGTAAAAACCCGAAAACTCCCGTATTTTAAATGGTAAACTTCAACCACATGCGTGGGGGGGGGAGTTAAATACTAAGAAAAATCTTAAAAAATTCAAAGATATTTTTTTATTTATGTGAAAACGATTGTGGAAATGAAATTCGCTCAAATGCTATTTAATAATCACCATAATACAGGGTGTCTCATTTTAATCTTACACCTGATTTATTTCGTAAAATAGGGATCCGATCGAAAAATGAGTCCTATGAAAGTTTTAGGGTTTCAAAGGGGACGTCTGAAAAAAATAGTATTTCAATCGAAATTTCAAAATGGCGGTGTTAAGGAGGCTGGCATGTTTTTTTTTCAATGGAAACATGTTTTTTTACCAAAAAAATTTTTAGATCGAAACTAACAACTTTTGTAGGAACTTTTTTTCAATAAAGTCCACATTTTTCACTTTTTTAGCGTCACCCAGGATGTACCACGAATAGGTAGTCTTCAGCTTCCAGCGTGTGTGTGTGTGTGTGTGTGTGTGCGCGCGCGCGCGCGTGTACGTGCACGTGCGCAAGCGCGTGTGCGTGTATGAGTGCGAGCGCACGCGCGCGTGTGCGTGTGCGTGCATGCAACACTCACAAGGATAAGGTCTCAAGGATAAGGATAACAAAATTTTCACACTGACGCTTCGAACTGACTTTTGTGGATCACGCGTTTTGGATGGTACATTTGTAAAAGTTTACGGACGAAAAGTTAACGATGTCTGATTTCAGTCCAAACGAGATTGGCGACATGCTCCTCATTTTGGGGAGATGTCATGGCAATTATTTTCGGGCTGCAAGTTTGTATCGTCGCGAATATCCGAATCGTCGTCACCCATCGCGGCAGACGATTCGAACGCTGGAACGGAGAGTGAGGGCAGGACACATCACTCGCCATCGTAGACGTCGTAGACGTCGCCAAAACGTCAATAACGATTTTGATGGCCCGTACGCGACTCGAAACATGGCAATTTCAGCCATGATAGCAAATGATCCGCATTTGAGCGTTCGAAGGATCTCCGAGCAGCTGGGAATTTCTAGGGCCACAGTTCACCGAGTGTTGAGGAGTACGAGGCACCACCCGTACAGACTTCAATTCCACCAAGACACTCCGAATCCCGATCCGTTGCGAAGGGTCGAGTTTTGTAGGTGGGTGTTGAGGCAAATCGAGAGATCCCCAGACTTTTTCAGGTTCGTCATGTTCAGTGATGAATCCACATTCAACAACCGCGGTCAGGTGAATTGATGGAATTTCAGGTATTGGTCTGATCATAATCCACGCTGGGTGAAACAAGTCGATCACCAACATTAATGGGGTTAGAATGTTTGGTGTGGGATTGTTGACAGCCAAATAATAGGTCCTCACTTTTTTGAGGGAACCCTAATGGATACCCGTTATCTTGATTTTCTGCAGCATGAATTGCCTATTCTGCTGGAAAATCTTGATCTGGGTACACGTCAACGGATGTGGTTGCAGCAAGACGGTGCACCCGCTCACTGGGCTCGTGTTGTAAGAAACCATTTGGACGCAACTTTCGGGGGAAGGTGGATCGGTCGAGATGGATCTGTCCATTGGCCGCCAAGGTCACCTGATCTCACGCCTCCCGATTTCTTCTTGTGGGGTTACCTCAAAGACGTTGTCTATCGCCAACGTCCAACAACAAGAGAGGATATGAGGGAGAGGATAGCAGTTGCTTGCCGTGCTATCCCAAGAAATGTCCTCTTACAAACAGTCGATAGTTTTGAGAGGAGGGTCCAGGCATGCCTCAACATGAATGGTGGAATCTTTGAATCAAAGTTCAAGGATCACTTACAAGGAGGGTTTGGAGTCATAAAATACTGCGGAAGTGACGAGCCGCAGAGACCTGATCCTTGTAAGTGTAGCGCACACACACACACACACACACTGGAAGCTGAAGACTACCTCCTCGTGGTACATCCTGGGTGACGCTAAAAAAGTGAAAAATATGGACTTTATCAAAAAAAAGTTCCTACAAAAGTTGTTAGTTTCGATCTAACAATTTTTTTGGTACGAAAAAAAACATGTTTCCATTGAAAAAAAAAACATGTCAGCCTCCTTAACGCCGCCATTTTGACATTTCGATTGATATACTATTTTTTTCAGACGTCCCCTTTGAAACCCTAAAACTTTTATAGGAATCATTTTTCGATCGGAGCCCTATTTTACGAAATAAATCAGGTGTAAGATTAAAATGAGACACTCTGTATATTGAAATTATGTATGTATCGTGATTGTGAATCACATAGTTTATAAAACTTGACACCGAATCTCGCACGTTTTGTTCGAATAAATTGTATATAATGCAAACGACTTCTACATGACATTAGTGATTCATCAATGGAAATGTTTTTATTTGGGACATACATGAGAATGAATATTTTTTTTACTATTTCAGTAACTTCTCGAATTTTTGTCAGTGCGTCATTAGGATTATTTGTACTGGAAAAGTGTAAATTTTTGGAGATAGAAATAAATCCTTTACGGCTCATGATATTCTTAAAATACAGAGTTTCTATACTTTTATCAGTCAACCAATAGCTTTGAATCGTGGGCTTGGAAATTAGACTCATTAAAATATTTAAGGCAATAAATACTTTTAATTCGTCCTCTTCAAGAGGTATAAACTCTGCGTCGCTTGCGCCATATTTATTTGTTTCCGTAATTATTTTTGTAATTAATTCCTTGTTGACCCCGTGTATTTACAGTTGCACCACCCGCACTTGAAAAACGATGTATAATGGGAGTATGATTTTCGGCTTTCCACACGTACTCTTGATTTATAAAACTGTCGCACTGATCATTTTCGCTATCATCACTTGACGAAATCCTCCGACAACGTTTTCTAGGACTTCGTATTGGGGCAACTAAATTTTAGATTATATTATAAAATATGATTGTTTTCCAAACTTTGATTTCTTGAATTTAAATACAGTAACGTCCAATTGAAGTGGAACACTTGAATTTTTTCGTATTTCTGTGAAACTATGATCGATTTTAAAAAACCAAAGACATATTTTTTAGGAAATTTCCTTCCCGTTCGAATAGTAAAGGTTTTATCCTGATTGGATACAAAATGGCCGAACGGCAGGGTTTGGAGTGAAATTGTGCATTTTGGGACTTTTTGAAAAGTTCGAGAACTCGTGGTTCCGGAAGGAAGAGCATTCTTTGGCATTAAAAAAACACCTCTATTAAATCCCTGTAACATCACTCTTGGAGGAGCTACACCCCTTTGAAGTAAAAACACTTAATTGGCCATAACTTCCGAATGCGTCGGCCAATTTGCTCCACTTTTCGCGTGATATCATCTTTAATGATGCTACAGATTCTCAAAAAATTATTGTTCTCGGAGATGATCCCGCGATGGAGATCTCGAGATTTTGCAAGCGCACTCGAAGCTTTCCCGCCATTTTTCATTAGGAATGCGATGAAATTAAAGTTTTATATTTATCCTATGTTGTAGCCGAGTACTATCTTTTATATTTATCCTTGTACTCGGGTGACTACTACCCCACCACGCGCGCCAAGCGATTGTCCCCCGAGTTCCTCGAGCGAAACTCGCAAAATTTAGGCGTTTTTTCAAATGAAAAATTTAACCCCTTAGCAAACTCATTTTTGGATGTTTAAAAGCGCGTTTTAATCGTTGAAATCTCAGCTACAACATAGGATAAATATAAAACTTCTATTTCATCGCATTCCTAATGAAAAATGGCGGGGAAGCTTCGGCTGCGCTTGCGATATCTCGAGATCTCCATCACGGGATCGTCTCCGAAAATAATAATTTTGTGAGAATCTGTAGTATCATTAAGGATGGCCAATTAAGTGTTTTTACTTCAAAGGGGTGTAGCTCCCCCTAGAGTGATGTTACAGGGATTCAATAGAAGTGTTTTTTTAATGCCGAAGGATGCTCTTTCTAATGCTATAATTAGAAATATGAATTTCCTTCCGGAACCACGAGTTTTCGAACTTTTCAAAAAGTCCCAAAATGCACAATTTCACTCCAAACCCTGCCGTCCGGCCATTTTGTATCCGATCAGGATAAAACCTTTACCATTCGAATGGGAAGGAAATTTCCTAAAAAATATGTCTTTGGTTTTTTAAAATCGGTCATAGTTTCACAGAAATACGAAAAAATTCAAGTGTTCCACTTCAATTGGACGTTACTGTATAGATTGACAGCACTTACTCATAGTGGCAGTTTGAAAGATTTTCACAGAAAAAGTAAAACTTTTTTAGAATACACTGATGTATATTGAACTGAAAGAACCGAAACGCTCTCACAAGGGGTTAAATGTGGTCTGTTGCACCTGAAGGATATTTTGCAACTGGTAAAAGAAAAGCAACGTAGGCTCGCGGATTATTCCGCGCTCGGTGATAGTCGACAGTCGCGGCCTGCTGATTATTCCGCGCTTGGATGCAAATGGGTTAAAGAATGAAATCAACCCCCAAAGTTCGGCATGCCGAGAGGTGATAATAAAGTTTCACCTAGAAGGGGTGGACCGATTTCAATGACACAAAAACTGAAATATTTCTCATCACGAGTAATGAAAACTTCACCTAACATTAAAAAGAAATTTTCACATATAAATTAAATAAAACTGGGGCTATGGTGTAGTGGCTAGCGTACTTACCTCTAAGCGGAAGCCTGGAGAGTGGGGGGACCATTAAATTAATTGATAATCAAATACTCGTTTTAAAAGGTTAAATGAGCTGCTCGAGTTTGTCTTTAAATTTATTAAAAATTTGAATTCACGTGAACGGGTAAAACCGTTAAATTAGTAATATTTCCCTCCGCCTGTCCATCTACTTTCAGCAGAAAGTTGGATGAATCAGGAAAGGCAAATCAGTCTCCAGATACACACCCGAGCGCAAAGTTCGGGCTGGAGTAGTTCCTCACAAATTGCATCGCGCGGCGGCTATCATTCTCACGGGAGTTCCGCGTACTATTATCTATCGCCGTTTGTAAGTCGATAAGTCGTATTGAGCCCAAAGAGTATTTTGATTTTGCTACGAACAATATTGTCGTGTCGTTTAAGTGACTACAAATTGAAGCACATCGAGCCGTGAAACGATGGAATGCAAACACTCAGGTAGCATGGGCATCTACTGTTACACGCCGAATAAGCGCATAAGAGTGATTATGCAGGAGTGAGTGTGGACACGGCATTGTGAGACCTCCTTTGTAAAATTAGCTTGTAAGACTGTCCGGCATTTTCGTTATAATATTTAATCATTATTCGTTTAAGCAAATTGAGTTGTACCAATATATTCGAATCAGTTCAATGGGAACTTTTGAATCTTTTGATTTAAATAGATCATACATCAATTCCTTATCCTAACGGCAATCCAAAGGACCGGGCTTGTATAGGACGGCAGTCAAGAACTTACCTAAAACAAAAATAAAAATAAACCTCCACGCGTAGTGCGGGAGATTAACTTTGCCGGACGTGTAAAAACACCCTGCACGTCACACAAGTACATAAGTCACCACATGTTTTCCTATTATATGATGTAGTACTGGCCCATCATTTTAATTGTATTTTCAAAATTTCCTATAACGTTTTCGCTACTCTTTTACATTACGATTCCTTCCCATATTTAATTAGGATTTAATGGTGATTTAATAATTAATAAAACTTTAGGTGATTCCTTATCGAGTACTACTTGGCGGGTCCGTACCAGGAATTCTAAAGTACTTAATTTTAACGTACTAATAGTATTCTAATACTATATGTTTCTTATTAAGCTTTTACCGTGATTATTGCTTCCTCATAGAGGAAGCTATGTTTATATGTGTGTGTGTATGTGTGCGTGCGCGCAGGGCTTCGAAAATTCAATCGCCTCTCACTCAGTAACGGTTGGAGCGATCGGACTGAAATTTGCCACGCAAGTAAAGTAGTTATCCCTCTTTGGATGTTGCGATTTTCAATGACATATATACAGTCATTCAGATTTTATGTAATTTTGAATTTTATGGAAAAAGGGCGTGGTCGCTTTTACTTTCGTAAACGTTCGACGATTTAGCTAAATAGTTCTTCAAAATTGAAGATACGTTCAATGTTGTTTGATATTGAATTTCGACAAGATCGCTAAAGCGGTTCAAATTTGACGTGGTTTTTAAATTTTCAAAAAATTATTGCATCAGCTTCCACAAAATTTAAGGAAGTGAGCCAAAACTTTGTACACAATGAAAATAGTGTTTCAATGTTTCATAGCGGTGTATAACGTGGCTTGCTTTTTTTTAGATTATACATTTTTTATTTTTTATTCCTATAAGTACCAAAATTCAATTGTACATAACTCGCCAACTATAGAGGTGAGAAATTATTAAAAGAAGGTTTTCTAGTGTGCTAATTATTAAACGGGGTAAAAAAATTATTGAACAAGGCTGCAAAGTAGAACCTTGCAAAATCTTCTTGCAAAGCTTTCTCTATGAGGAAGCCAAAATTGATCAAAGAACTTCCTCATAGAGGCTTTGTGAACGACGGAAAAGAATCAATAAGCAAAGTGTAAGATTCTACTTTGCATCATTGTGATAGAAAAAAACTAGTGAGATAATGAGGAAGCATTTTGCAATGTTCTACTTTGCAGCCTTTTTTGACGAGTTATTGTTAATATGCTTTATATAGAAAGTTGACACTGATTTTGAGTTTGATGAATGGCATAATGAACGCAAATTTATATCAAGAAATGCAAGGACCCGCTAAGTAGCATTCGATAACGAATCTCCTAAAGTTTTATTAATTATTAAATCACCATTAAATCATAATTAAATACGGGAAGCAGTATTAATGTAAAAGAGTAGCGAAAACGTCATAGGAAACTTTGAAAATACAATTAAAATGATGGGCCAGTGCTAGATCATATAATAGGAAAACATGTAGTGACTTATGTACTTGGCCTCAATAATATGATTTCAATACTTTTTGTTAGACCAATTCACAGCACTCCTGTACTTGGCGTAGCTTTTTTACACGTAAGTGCTTTGGGTGGTACAAGTTACAGTAAACTGGTTTTGTTTCAAAATCATTACGCTTATAAATGTTTATTCTTGTAGCAATTGAGAAATGCAAATCAGAATATTGTATGTTAGATTGCAAATCTTAACTGTATTGTGAGGTTAATACAAAAGACTGTTTGTGGAAAGGAAAATGGCCTAGTATGCACGTCACTTGATTGTGGAATTGTCTAGTCTATTTAGCTCAATTTTGCCCGGTAAATGATCATAGTTGTTTCCAAGGATGCTTAATAATGAATCCGTATCTATGGCAAAGTGAGATTATTATACCAAATCTTTAAGGATTACAACTGTAAGTGAGAATAGGTCTTCCGATCTTTCGTACGTGAAATTTAGACGATTTCTTAGAGAGTTTCCCATGACTTTGACTTCGTATATAGTCATTTTCTGCAGATGCTTTTAGGTATTGCTATTGTTATCCGGAATGCGAGAAGCTATCAGTTGGGTCGGTTGCAAGGGCAATGCACTGAATGACGTGCTGAGGTTGCACTTTATAATGCTCTACATAACAGTATGTTGTATGCAACATGTGTAATTCGCTAAAAAAAAGAAATTATCGATGATAACCCTCGCCCTTTGATGCAGTTTTAGTTTTACGTCCAAACCAGAATGAAGGCCAATTTACCCAGTTTGGTGCCTTTATCGAACTGTAATATACTATTAAGTTGCCCGTTTTGAATCAACGTTTGGCACTTTATTTGGAATTGGGCTATGTCTTTAATTAGCGTGAGATATAAGGTGAAAATGATTCTAAGTATGTATGCTAAAACGAATGATACCGCCACCAAATAAATAATTAAGGATGTAAGAAACATTACCACCACCCGAGTTTTTGTAAAATTAAGGTGTTCCTTAACCAAATTTAAAAATTATAAATTGCATATCTCGGCGTCTGATGATGATGCTAATGCTGCTGATGATGATGGAAAAAGAGATTGGACATTTAAAATATCAAAAATAAGGAAGCGAATTGAATAAGCAAACAAACACAATTTATTATAAAGCAAAGTAGCCAAAGCCAAACAAAAACTGAATAATTACTCTATTTGTCGCATCGGCGGAGAATGAGAGTGAGTCTTCGTGAATATGGAAGACGTTAGTTAGTGGGGTGGATTTTAGGGTAGGGTTGATGATTTTTGCTATTAGTTCATCTAAGAGAAATTTCTAGGAAAGGCGTACGTAGTAGTTAAGGAAATTAAGTCATCGAGTGAAGAATAATAAAAAAATTGCGTGTTTTTATGCGCACGAGGCCCTCGGATGAACCGTCCCTGTGTCACGTGAAGGGTGCGCGTAGCGGCGGCGCGAGACACAGAAAGGGGCCGAGAGACCTTCGGGGCACGCGAGGACTTGTCTCGTAGTATGTTTTCTTTCTGTACTTTTCTCGTAATTATTAAACAGTTATATCACGTACTTGAATTCTCAAGCTCTCTTCCCTTTAAAAAAGCCCCTTCCGTCGTCTTTACATTTTCGCGGAAAAATGATAAAATCAGGAATATCTACTATGGGTGCACATGTGTACTTGAGTGAAATCGCTAACGGTCAGGGCTATTGCCTAAGTACAATTTTGTATACTGTACCTCCTTGAAAGGTTCATCTCACTTTCTCTAAACCTGGGATCGTTATGCAAGATATCCGCCTCCATAGGCTGCTATGTGATAGAAACCAGATCCCACTGATCGTCCTTTTCATATTTATTTATTGATTGTGGATATGGAACCTGTTTTTTCATGCGAACGTAACATTGCAAAGAAAGTCATGCTCTTCATTATTACTTTTCTATAAGAAGTTATACCGGATGTCAACAATGGAAAATGAAAAATTATTCATCTAATTGTTTTCCAGTTTTGGGCAGCCTATGTACCATGTGAGTCTCAACATCTCAACGCGGTTCAATTGACTCTCGAACAGGTGGATCTTATCAAAAGGCTCATAGAGAAATACTCGCAGCATATGCAATTCGCTGCGTCTTCCATGGGTAGGTAATCTTTATTGAAACCATTTCTCCACTCTTTGACTTTCAACTAGTAAGTAAATTGTCTATTCTGTATACTCCTAATCAAATTGAATATGGAGTAAAGGTATCTTGTGCAATTACCATGCCATAGGAAGATGTGTGTATGCACGTGAAATATTTGTATCCGAATTTCCGAACTAATAGCTGAATTCATAAGATTAGCAGCAATAATTAAGTTCCATATGTAGTTGCAACAGTAATATTCGCAAATATTCTACATTTCTGGTTTGAAAGTTCCGCGTCTATGAAGTTAATTTCTCTGAGACGTTGAATGCATAAAATACGACTATAAAATGCGACGATAGTTTATTTGGTTGTACTTCAAGGCATATTGGTTTATTCTAAAAATTAATTAGACGTTAACTCAGAAACAAACCTTTATTTTGTTACAGAAATTCTGGAGGCCCACAGCAAAGGTAGAATAGCTTCTTTAATTGGTGTCGAGGGTGGTCATAGTCTAGGAAGTAGTTTAGCTGTTTTGAGGACACTTTATCAATTGGGGGTGCGATATCTTACACTCACACATACCTGCAACACCCCTTGGGCAAAAAGTTCATCGGTTGAACAGGACGATGACGCTTCTGGTAAGAACATTCTTATTTTAAAATATGTAATTGCATACTAATATTAATTGTAATCTATATGTGCCAATTTATTACACATATGCTGTTCTATACCATATAGGCGGTGGTCTCACTAGTTTCGGTAAGGCTGTTGTTCGAGAAATGAATAGACTGGGTATGCTGATTGACTTAAGTCATACAGCACGTGCCACCATGAGAGACGCTCTTCGGGTAAGCAGAGCGCCCCTGATATTCTCTCATTCATCTGCGTTCGCCGTTTGCAATTCATCTAGAAATGTGCCCGATGAAATTCTCAGACAGTTGGTAAGTCGCTAACGTTATATTAGATTAAAAGGAATAACTTGCAGATGATAGTACAACAAATATCGTTTAGCATCAAGAGACTTGGTCGAGTCTCGCGCCAAGTATAGGCAACCCGCCGTACAGGGCACGGACCGCTGAGACTCTTTACTCGAAGCATCTCTTGAACCTGTGTTGCGCTTCAAATATCTTATGAACGGCTATGTGCGAAAAAAAGTTATTGATATATTCACTATAGAAATCAAGGATCCTGAATCGATTCCCACCAAGTTCAATGCGATTAGTGTACGAGATCAGAGCGTATTCACATGGCGAACGTGATGATTTTATTTCAGGTTCGTTGTCGTCATCCTCGTTCTCGTCCTCGTCCTCGTCCTCGTCGCCGTCATTCTCGTCCTCGTCGTCCTCGCGCTTGTTCGCTTACTTTTTTATACCACACATGGTGCTGACTGCCTTTCCTTCTTTACCTATTTGTACACTCGACGGTGTTGGAAACTTACGAATACATAGCACAATCAAATACACTTTGTACGTGAAGCTGCCGTTCACACCGAATTTCCAGTTAGTATAAGGTTGCTTTCACAATAGTAGAGAATTATTAAGTCTTTAATAGCATTCATGTGGACCGCGTGTGTATGAGTGTACGTATGTGTGTGCTTCGCATAGTTCCTCGTATTTTTTCTCCTCGAAAGTTTTTAGATATATGATTTCAATACTTTTTGTTAGAGGAATTCACAGCATTCCTGTAATTGGGGTACTTTTTTACACGCAAGCGTTTTTTTTTTTTGAGGAAAAATTACTCTACAAGGTAACAATTCATCTTCAGGATTCAGGATGAACGAACCTTAAGAATGTTTGCTGAACTAACGCTATAATTTAAAAGCGAAGTAAGGTTTCCTCTGTGCCATTCTGCGACTTCCTACTAAAAATATTGAACCTTGGGTATACTTAACATTCTACTTTCATTTTTATGAAATATTATTAATGTAATTTGTTGGATAGAGATACTACAGTAGTAGATACACACCACCCCTGGCCGTCACAACAAACCCCCACCACTGCCCCTATGAGTTATATAGTGCCCCGTGCACTGTCCCCCCGCACTGCACTATGGCGCCAGCCCCTCGTCCGTGTGCCCTGCTCTCCCGGGGCCCCTCACCCACGTGGCAGTCCCCCCACCACGCGCTCCTCGCCCCAAGACCCGAAACGTCAGCGCTGCGTGCCCCCAGGGGGGGGGATATCACGGTCGGTAATTATGCAGTGACCGCCGGTCGGTAATTTTTAACTATCCTACGTTTAATGATGTATTACCCCCCGCCCTCCAACATTATTGACAAGATCTGAGGAGATGGAGGTGGAGGAAACAAAAAAGAAAAATAGATATTGTTAAATATTGTATATTGCAAAGAACAGCAGCTATACAATTTTATTAAGAAAATAACGCCTTAGGCATAATCATTCTGGCCAGCTGTAGTGCTCTGCACAAAGGAGAGGTACTCGTGGTTATAAAGGGCGAGTAGCTCCACCAATAGCTGGTAAAGAACCGGCGACCACAGGCCCTTCTTTTCCAAAACCAGCTGAAGATCGGCCAGTATGTTGTCCCTGGAGGCGTCATCCCCGCGGCGATCCAGCTCCGCAATCAGCGTGTCTGTGCAGTTGTTAGCGCTGTCGGTGATCTCGCGTAGTCTGTCTATTTGGACGGTCACGCAGCGCAAGACCTTTTGGATTGTAAGGTAGGATATTCTCTTCATCACGACCACCGGTGTGTACGCTCTAACTCTTTTAATGCCCGAGTCGTCGTTACTCGTAGATACAGGCATCGATGGTTTGAAAATAATGGCCCGCTCCCCGTATGAGTACGTGAAGATTATTTCGTGAGCGGGCGTGGAAATAGGTGTGTTAAAATCCTCGGGCACCTCCTTGATGTTGTCCTCGGCAGTGAAGAATTTTTCGATGACGGGGAGGTGTTCGGCGACGATGCCCCAATCGCCAGGTTCAAACTCCACACCGGAATAATCCTGATTAGCGAGGCGTATTACAGGCGCCAAGCTTCCCGAGCGATTTAAAGAGAAGCCGTTAATTATTTGCTTCGAAAACGAGCGGTTTATTTCGTACACAGTGGGCAGTAGTACTTGCTTCTTGTACATGGTGATTATAGGAAACTTTGGCATACGATCAGTGCGGGGGTCTGAGCAGTACTGGCTAAGGCGGTATCTAAAACAGATCATCGAAACAGCATCGCGCATATACCTCCCACCACCACCATACCCACCACCACGCACTGCTTTCATAGGATGCAGCGAACAAAGAGGAGTATTTTGCTGATACCGCAGGATGTATCAGAGATGGCTAGATACTGATACCCTACAGCGAGTAATGCTGCGTACATCTACATCGGCGTTAACATGATCCAGCGGTATATTGGCGGCATAGACTTATGCGGAAGGCAAAGACACGGGCCCTCTATCGTTACGCAAATCCCGAACAAGATCCAGAGGAAGAGGCCGTACGAAAGTGGTTGAGCTTGGGTCGTTTAACGGGTGTACCGTTAGTATCGATATACATGTCGAAACCGGGGGCCATGGACGCTGACGAGCTATACAGCGATAACCCCGACATGATCGGCCGTAAGGGTTGGGCCTCTGGTGTCAGACCTGTGATACTACCGGAGCTATCTATAGCGGCTATACTCGATAAGGGATGCCGCGATTTCACAAGGTGTAGCGTGACGCTGGATTTCAACGGCGAATAACGTGATACGCTCGAAAACGATGTGTGGGGTGCGATATCGCCCGTCGCGCAGAGCGCCCAGGCATTCCAAATAGATAGGTTTTTTGTCATCGAGTTGTGCATAGTCAAAGTACCGCGAGGTACAGGACGCGTGCGATTAACGCACGAATTTGTAAAGAAACACTCTATACTGACCATAGTAAAGAATGATAATCTCTGTCTACCCAGATCGCTCTCTGTGGCGATGGTACACGCTGAACGCGCGGAGGTACGCTCTGGGGAACTGCATGAGCGATGGAACGGTGTACGGCGTCAGCGGAGTAGACTACAAAACCAATTTGCTCTCGAGCTTGTGACAAAGGCGTGTGTAGACATACCGCCGGACGGTTGCGGTATTCCAGAAATTGATAAATTTCAAAGGTACCTGGCCCCGAGAGG
>JARQSU010000224.1:0-36491 GCA_030142265.1 Calameuta filiformis
TTAGGTTAGACTTAGGTTAGAGTTAGGTTAGAGTTAGGTTAAGATTAAGTTAGAATTAGGTTAAAGTTAGGTTAAAGTTAGGTTAGAATTAGGTTAAAGTTAGATTAAGATTAGGTTAAGATTAGATTAGATTATATTAAGTTAAATTAGATTTAGATTAAATTTAAATTAAATCACATTAGGTTAGATTAGATTAGGTTACATTAGATTAGGTTAGGTTAAAGTTAGCTTAAAGTTAGGTTAGGTTAGGTTAGGTTAGATTAGGTTAGGTTAGATTTAAATTAAATTTAAATTAAATTACCTTAAGTTAAGTTAGATTAGACTAAATTAAGTTACAATTAACTTAAAATTAGATATAGATTAGGTTTACATTAGGTTTAAGTTAGGTTTAAGTTAGGTTAAGATTAGGTTAAAAAATTAGATTTAGATTAGATTACAATTAGGTTAAGATTAGATTAAGATTAGGTTTAAGATAGGTTTAAATTAGGTTAACTTAAAAACTCTTACAATACAATATTTTCATTAAAAATATTTATCCTATTAACTTAATTCAAATACATAGAACTTATAATGAGTGCTATACTGCTTTTATTTATTACAACAATTTCTATCTCATTTATAAAAATATTGTTTAAATAAACTTTTTACATATTTTTCTTGGTGGTATTCGTTATTTAAAAAAACAAGCGTAGACAATCTCCAATACTACGTACCAATTCGTTAAACAACGCTCTCGATTTAGTTTAAAGAGATAACTCAAAGAAAAAGAAGAGTTATCGACTATAAAAAAAAATCTCGACCAATCAGAATGGTTAGTTCTCAAATTTGGCTATTGTCAAATCAGTCTATCTCAGTCTGTCTCAGTCTGTCTCGGGGCACCGACCGAGATATCACGAACCAATTCGCGTTCCCATGCTATCTGTTTATAGTTTTTATAACAGTGTTTCCATACGGTATAAAAGGTTCTCGTGTGTATACTTCTCACGTTGTTCTCGCAATATCCAAGAAATGCTATGGATTTTCTCTGAGTGTTCCAAAAGTGGCTGGATAGACTGTGCCCTAGTGCAGTACCCCGCTAAGTGTCCTTCGAATACGGTTCTCGGCGATCACAGATTAGCTGCACCAGCTCCGGTGAGGACTCCCAATTTATTAATTAATGAAGGAATTTCGATCTGTTACGTTCTCGATTAACCGCCTCTTCGTGCGCGCCGCGATCAATGCCGCGCGGTGTCTTCGGCTAAAGGGCCGAATACTCCTGGCGCATTACTTGCATCGAAACGCTCTCCGATGAAACCTCGAAAGACCTAGGAGCGGCCACAGAAGATCTCGAGACGGCCTCGGAAGTCCTGGAGATGACCTCGGAAGACCTCGAAAGACCTCGAGACGACCGCGGCCGGATCCAACCTCACCCGACCTGACCAGAACGGACCCGACCGCACCCGACCTCTCAAACAATTATTTGAAATAAAAACTCCACGATACAGTTACAATAGTAGTATATTATATTATTTATAATATGTACAATTATTAATAACACTTTCTTTACAAAATATAATCCTGTACATTATGCGTTTGCCAAATCTTCACGGTCGAACAGCTTAGCACTATCGTATTGTGTGCAGAAAATAAGAGACAGTCGATGGTGTTATTGGTCTCGAGATTGCCTGAATGATGAAGATGATTTTTGTTTTTATACTTTCTTGTTTTTCTCTCTTTTTCTACTTTATGAAAGACTTGTACCCTACGTTCGAAATAATCGACGATGAAGCCACAGTTTACGAGAGATAAGATTTAATCGACGAACTATATATATAGATGCTTAATATCTTAAGATATAATTCTAGGACTAGATTACCTATACGAAAGAGTTCGAGAATATCTCGTTAAGCCTCCAATAGTTTTTCGCCATTTCTCTCTTTCTCATTGAAAAAATCTTTAATATGCCTAGATGTATCGAATCGTTTAAATTTCGAAAACATTAGATTTTTCGTATAGTTTCCTTGGACATTTAATAATTATTAATTCTAGATCGAGCGCGATGAGTCTGAGTGATGTTAATTACAATTAATTCATTGCGCTAAAACGGCCATTTGCTCGCGGCGGTTACAATTTTTTTCATTTTCCTAATTCGCCATAAAGTTTGTCGAAAAAAGTATAAATAAAATTTTGTTAGATCACTAAAGCAGAGTTTCTTGCGCGGACCACTGAGACACAGACTTTCTTATACATCTTACATCAGAACAATTCGTCGTTTACCTTATTTTCCAAATTTTTTCATTTTCATACACACCATCATCATTTCCTTCGTACTCATATGTACGTGAAATATAAAAATACCTGTTCGTACAAAGACTGTCTGTCGATTCCTTGTTAGGTTATTTATTATCATTGAAAAGTGTATTTTAATGAAAGGAACTCATTTAATTCTGGCGCCTTTTCTTATCCACGCTCACAACGGGATCATGAAAAGAATTCAATAGTTTTGAAAGACTCGACAGAAAATAACGTAGTCCATCCTCGAGGATCTTAAAGTTCACAATGAGTGGAATTCGTACGAAATCTGTTAAATTCTTTAAGATTATAAAAAATATACAATTTCAAGATTAATGTCTTGTAAAAAATCCGATACAGACTTGTCTGAGACTTTCTTTAAGTTTGACCGCCATTCTCATTGTGATAAATGAACGTTTATGAAATAAATTCTTTAATACTAAACAACAGATCACGCGAAATTTTATAAAAGTTCTTCAATATTAGCAGCAATAACATTGTGACTTGTCAATGAAATGTTTAAAATAAATCTGAACATTATATTCTGTACCATGGACCAAATGTGTATGTCTGTACAGCAAGGTTACGACACAACGAACAATTGACGTACCGGATAAAAATTGTGTAAAAATTCTTCCACTGTGAATACATTTAACGAACTTTGGTATGCGTCCACAAGAAATGTTGCTTCTTTTTTAATAAGATGGACGAAGAAATAAATCAGTCTGTTAGAAATTTGACAAAGGGAAGAAATTTAAACGGCTGGTCGCTATTAATTTTTGTAATTTTACGAGAATCGAGAGATCTTCTACATACCAAATGTTGGCGCTTTCACTTTGTACGAAGGCAACTATATCAAGACACATATGTACGCGTACTAATTGTACGCCTATGGTTTGATAAGGCCACTGGACAGACGCTGAACAATGAAGCTACTTGTGGGACACAAAAAATGTCATTTTCTACCTAACACCTTTTAGCCACTAATGGAATAATTATTAAAAACTAGCTGAATGACTTCTACTAGTTGAGAATTGAGTCCTTTTTTTTTTTAATCCTGAGCCAACCAGCCAGACAGTACACAACTTCTAGTCATCTTTAAGATGTCCAAAAGATAACCTCTTTTGACTTTTGGACTGTTTGCGTTGTCTGGACAAGTCTTCAATTAGCCAACTGCTAATTAATTGACATGAATCAATTGGATGAAGTAGAGAACGTCAAGCCATTTCATTGCAGCATCTTCCATAGGCAGATCCTCCAAGTGTCTCGTTAAATCAGTTTATATGAGTTTAGAGTTATTTCTTATCGGGAGATGAGAAAGGTTTTCCGAGTCTTTGTAGCATGGGTTGTCTGTAATAAAACAAAATTGACCTTTGTTATCACAGAAGAAAACAGCAATTTTTGTGATAAACAATAGCTTTGGATTCACCAAAGGCAAGTACCTACCTGTCATTTAATGTTTCATTGGTGCATCAAAGTCCTGATCTCCGACCAGGTAAAGGAATTGGAAGGCAATGGCAAGTAAACTAATCCCCAGGAGGTCACCCATGGAGGTGAGATAAGGAATGGCCGAGTTGTCGGGATCGATTTTTCGCTTCCACATCCAGTGGATCATTATGTAGGCTATGTAAAGTAGTGCAGCCACTTGGAGCATCGCGGCGCACAGGTAAACGAAGACGAAGAGTGGAGTCAAGGAGGCCTTGCCATCCTTCATGTAATTGATCATGTAGATAAAAATTACGTGACCTGGTATCACCATCGCCATTAGAACCCTCGTTGTCCTGGCATGTATACCTGTGAAAGAAAAATTTCAAAAATTTCAGTAATCGATTGACTGCTGTAAAACTGGTAAAAAAAGACCATTGGCTATTCGCCTTATTGAAAGAATTGGATTTATCATTGAAAACGGGAAATCTGAATAGCATCTTATTAGAGGTAAGAAAATCGTTGACAAGTGATATAAATTGTACACTTTGACGCATCGTTGGACGCAGTCAAATGAAATTGCATAAGTAGGACATGATGAGATTATGGTAATCAGTGCTTGGTTACGTTCCTGAACTATATTGTTAAGTGCTAAGTTGTATAAATAATCAAGTAAATGTTATTGATAAATTTTTGTCTGATGGGCATGAGAAAAAGTGAAATTCCATAATACAAGATTGAGCAAAGCACGAAAAAGAATAAAATCAGTCTAACTCGATTGTCTAAACGCTTGAAATTCACAAGTTCTTCACTTCCGTGACGATGTGGGTGGGTAGGGATGCTGAATAGAGTGGTCAGTGTCCAGTGACTTGATCTTGTTAGCGGTCCACTTGAGGACTTGGAACAAATAGGTACATCAGCACTCGGATAAGCAACTCAGCATGATTCTAGCACCAGCAATATTCCGGCTATAAATTGCCCAGTTCAAATACAAAAGAAATTCATCTGGAAACGTGTCTAGTTCGTACAACTCCTAGAAAAATTATTCAAAAAGCGATTGCTCAGTTATCTATTAAAAGAAAATAGAGTTACACTCCGAATTAAGTATTAGAGTAAAATGAATACTTAAAAATCTAATAGATTTCACTTAACGTTTAGCGACAAACGTTGTATGAAATTGAAAACAGAGAAAAACGTAAAAAGTGCCATAAGAATGAGAACCAAATTGGACGTTACCTTTGCCAAAGAAGTTGGCGATGGGTGTTATGAAGATGACAGGATGCGTGTGTCCCGGTGGGATAAGAAGTGTCCCGAGATCAGCCTGCTTGTGTAACGCAGTTGATATCCTGCTAGCTTGAACAGCCACCAGGTTTCCACCGACGCCATTGATCACCGGTTGAAAAACGGTAAGATTTTCGTATCGGGAGACCATAAATTCCAAGATCAACCCTCCGCAACTGTGTCGATGCAAATAACTATAAATAATCCTTTCCCTAATTTATTTAACAATCAGAAAACTTACCTGCTGATAAGCATGGCGATCATGACCGGAGTCCATCCAGAGTACAGTACGTTATTGGTGTACTTGTTCTTCTTGGCTATCCAAACCCAGAGTGGCGTGATGAGGATGTAACAAGCAATAATCAGTGGTGCCAACCAATCCTGCTTGTCGATGGCCTCGTAGAGGATTGTCGAGATCCACGATAGGAGGGCCAATGACGTGATGTCGCCCAAACTGGCTGCTATCGGTGTTGCCACGTTATCAGGATTGATGTGACAATGACGGGACAGGACGATTACGCCTGCCGTGATCAGCCCGAGGACAAAGGACGCCAGAGATGCTGTGACGAGGCTGCTTGCACAGAGAAGATACGAATGGTCCAGCGAAACCGTCCCGTTGCGCAAGGCACCCATGACAATGGCTACCACCGAACCCAAAAAACCAACAACGATGGCTTGACACTGTAACAAAGAGAATTTTTCGATTGTTACTGCTGACTGTTGATACCTTCCAATCATTATAATAATAGCAACGCGCCACGATAATTATATAAAAATTTGATAGATTCCATAGAATAATAATAGTCCATTTGGAATTTATGCTATGGAATATTTTTAGCGAAATATCCAATTTTCATAGTACTTTTTCACTAGAAAAACAATTGTATTTCGTCGACCTCATTTTTTTGGGAAATTCTTCTTCGGGATGCATTCGCGTACTGCTATTTCGTAATGGCGATATACCGAGTATCTTCCCGACGGCCAACTTGAAGGAGACTGTATATGTGTTTGTACAAGAGCGAACCCGGCGCTTTACGTCGCCGCGTCGCGACGCCTCTCGTCTGATTCCACAAACACGTTGTGTGACTGTCTTTCTAGACGACTGATTATAGCGAACGTTTTCCAAGAAGAAGGTGACGCGTAAGGCTGATTGGCTGTTTGCGAATTCCCCTGTAGTAACAGTCATTGCACTTGGCGATGAATTTTTTTTCAGGGTTTTCATTCTTTTACTTTCTTGTAAGAAGAACATGGAAACGAGGCACCGAGCAAAGTGAACAATTACGCGAAGACAGGCGATTATCTTGTGATATTTTAATAATTAACCAAACAATGTGTGACACGTTACCCATATAGGTTGGTACCGAAGATCATATCAAATTCAAACAAGTCGAGAATCCGAAGGCCACGTACCGTCAGCGCCCATAAATAAATAATAAAAGAAAATTATGGCGTTACTGATAACGGCGGTTTCTGCATGGAAACCAATATCTTGAAAGTTTTTAGTCCAAAACCTGATTGAACTACCGAAAACCGATTATCGCCTTTATTAAAAAATAATAATTTTTGGCACAACCTGCTGCTGTGCTATAAACATTTTAATTATTGTTAGCTAGTTCTAGCTTATAAAGAAAATATAAAGATATAAAATTGAAAAAATTAATTTACAACGAGCGACTCACTTGAATTAAAACGAGATTCCCAACAATCATGTACCACTGCTGCTTAGGCGTATCCATGTGCCCAAGATTGGCTTGTGTAGAGAGTCGCGAGGCCAGGGTCATTTCCAGATTACCCTTCAACCCCAAAAGTGCCGGTACCAGAATCATTAACTCGTTAACACTTTTGAACACCACCCAATGCTGGGAAAAAAGGAAGAGTACAAAAGTTAAGATAAAGTACTTGAATGACAAAGAGAGAAAAAAATGGTTGTAACGTAGTCACAAAAATTGTTAACAATACTAAAACTAAAGAGTATCTATTATTGCCGTGAATTCCTACGAGCCTGTTTTATAGATTTGAATCTTCATTAATTAACTATAGCTTCCAAGCAAAACCGTAATTGTTCTACGAAATGGGTCGAGGGCACCACTGGCGGGACTTACTTGTACTAAATCGAGGACAAGTCCAGCGCCCACCATTCCAAGACCAGCGATAAGAAAAGGGATGAAAACTTGTATCGTTATTGCTAAGTAGGATTCGCCGGATTCGGCATCAGCGCCGTATATCTTGCTCTCGGCGACGACGTCGGGTAAACGGCCGCCGCCGTCGCCGCCAGCGTCATCCAGCATCGTCACCTCGACGCAATCCTCGGTCAGATGTGCCGAAGCTGCAGCAGCCCCCGCATTGGATAGGGAGGCTGTGCGCGATCGGCCGGTTGTCGGTGTCATCCTGTGCGAATTCCACTTGCTGTACAGCAGAGGTTCCTTACATTGTGCACCACTGTTGACAACAATTTTATATTATTGGTCAAATTGCAAAAATATAAATTCTCAAAAGATATGAATTTTTTCAAATTTTATAACAATCTCATAACGCGTAGAACAGATTAAATTGTTGGTGAGAAAAATAATAAACGTTATTAATATCACACGCAATCGAAACTCGACAAATTCTTCGTGTCTCACCAAAAACTTGATGTTGTAACGATTGCGTCATAATGACGATGATAATCAAAGCTCGTGGAATCGTCATTAATTAACTTATTTTTTGCGATGACCTCTCTTCTTCTCCCGTATACAAAAATGAAATCGAAAAAAACATTGGAAACAGCACAGACGAGAAAGAAACCAAAAGCCATGAACAGTAATGAAAAAAGAAAAATGATAAAAATTCATAAATCCTTAATAAAATTTTAACGATGCACGACAATTTTTCTACTTTGAAAACATTTCACTTCCACGAATATCCGATTACTCGTGTCCCACGAATTTCTAACTGAAAAATTTTAAAGCGTACAGCGAATAAAATATATACACAGTAGTTGGTAAGTATATATATATAAATTTTCTTTCCATCATCAATTCGACAATGAATTAACATACTTTTCAAATTTGATGGAACCGCTCGTCTGTAGGATTGGTTGTTTCTCTGACGGCTGCTGTACCGGATGTTGATGTACCTGACCCTCTATCATCTTACTACTGGGGCCCTCGCGCGGCTTGCTCCTACCAATATATAGCCATTCCTCTTTAAGAATGATAAGATTCGCCAAGCACACACTAATTCGCCGTCGTTATTTACGAACGCGTAAATAACGCCGATTGCGTAACCTGTCGCAAGGTGTGCGTAAGCTGGTACGAGTACGAGAACGAGAGAGAGAGAGAGAGAGATAACATTACCGAAGTGGCTTGCGTATCGTCCAAAACTCCTATAAATCTTATCTAATTGTAAGACAAAAGCAGTACTTGGAATCTGATTGGAGCTCCGGATGTACCACGTGGATTCGTAAGAATAACGAATGAAATTTTCAAACTTGACGACACATTTCAAAATACGTCTTAACTCCATTTCCGATTACGTATAAATCAACCCTCGTTTTCATCGTCATTACTTCAAACTTACACAATACCTTTGGTCGATGATGATTCCGTAATTGGGTTCATTGTAAATTTCAAAAATAAAATCCCTTTATTCGTGTTCCTTCCATTACGCAATCCTCGTCCTGCTTGCATCACAATGACGATTACGTCATGTCAACAGGTAGATTCAATGATTTTTTATTCGTGAACTTTCGAACTTTCGAATCATTTATGTTTTGAAATTAATTAACTATAGCTGATGTAAGAATGTTTGAAAATATATTAAGAACAATTTTCAATTACACCTAATCGTTATATTATTGATGGTTAACGTCAGAGCTATTGTCTCGTGGTCTGATAGCTCACATAACCTAACCTTAGGTTACCGCGTGGACATCAAAGTACAAGAGAACAGCAGAGCAGTCGGGGGTCGAGAGGGTCGAGGGGGTCGAAGGGGTCGAGGGTTACGTTACACGCGCTTCATCTGTCAATGACACGAGCTAATCGGCTATATGCAGTTGGTGCAGTTCTCCAATCTAATTGTAAGTTGAATGTAACCGATACAGAGCGCCGATGTCGGCATGTCGCGCTCGTCATCAAAGGCCACCCACGTACGTGTTTTACTCGCGTTGATAAATAAAAAAATCAATTGTAAATCAATCCCACAGCAGAAAATGAAAATAAGGAGAAATTCACGTTAACACTTTTCGACCTATTCGCAGTGTCTCACTCAGTTTTCAAACTTAATGAAAATTCCGCACGAGTCTTGAGAAAAGGAGCAGTCACAAAAGCACATGACAAAACTAATTGCAAGTCAGAGAGAAGAATAAAATTGAAGAGTCAAAAGCTACATGCCAACAGTCGTGCCATGTGCTTTAAGATTTTGAGGTTACGGACAGCCGCGAGTATGAACGTACCTGAAAATCCGTTGGGATCAAAAGCAACAAAGGACTCGATGTCGATCGATCGTTCCAAATTGTTATCAATTTAAACAGCAAGTTATTCCAGGGTTAGTAGCCGTTCCTGGTACCGTGTTTATATGATAGGAATAATGTTAACCAACGTCCAGCATCGGTGGTGGTTTTGGGGAGGCCGCGAGCGAGGCCGTTTCGTTCAAGGGTTACATCGCGACTGATCTGGACTGATCCCGAAAAGGACGCTAGTACGTCATGCCGACGTTATTGTCGCCAGCAGTTTCACCACCAGCGCCGATGCCGCCACTCGCGAACCATCCTCTCTCTCTCTCTCTCTCTCTCTCTCTCTCTGTACGTGTGTGTGTGTGTGTATGACGTACAACCCGTACAACTATTTCAGAACCAGTCCCCTGGCTGTTCTGGGCTGTTTACGAGATATAGAGCGCGTATAGGTAAGCGAGCAAGTGCGATTCTATCGATCCGCCATTGTTGGAGAAATACGCAACGACCCTCGGCAGCACTCGGCACTCTCGAGACGACGCTTCGTCCGACGGCCGCGTCCTCGATATACTAATATACATATGTATGTATATCCCAATCTAACCTCTAATACTTAATACCTGTCTAGATACACGAATAACGTAGTCAGAGATAAATTTAGTTTGCCGTTTGATTACAGTTCAATGTATATTCTATGTTGTATATGTATACATATATATATATATATATATATATATATATATATATATATAGTTTACCCACTGAAAAGGAAAGAATCCTCGGGATTTTGTGTATCGTGTGACATTTGCATGATCGTCAAGAAAAATGGATATCTTTTTTGCTTTTGCATATCTTACTACACGATGGAACATTGAAGAAATTTTTTGTTACGGTTCAACTGTGTCTTCGATTAACTCTCAGGCAGTTTGATCCATTAAAAGTGAGGAATGTGCTTGTTTTCGGGATGCACCTCCCTGGAAAAGTAGGTCGGTCTATCGTGACGTCACTCGCTACATATTAAATCCTTTGACCTTACGAAAGTTCCACGAGAATCTAGAACATTAGAATTATGAGATCGCCTGGATTTTAACATTGACGGGAATGAGAACTTGGAGTTAACATTCACCCCTTCAAAATTATACGATAAACAACATACATTTTTAGAGATCCCGAACTCATTTTTATTTAAGCTAAACGCAATAGTTACGTCATTCCCTAAATCAATCACTTTGAACCCTTCAGCAGTTACGTCAGCAATGGAAAAATATTATTTTCCACTGACATTGTTGCTCATACACATAGCTATAAGAATTATTTTTATTTTACCGCTAAAACTCATATCCAATAAATAAATAAACTGTAGCACAAAATAACGAAGATCTGGAATCTTTTAGGCCCCCAACAGAGTGTCGAAGGGTTAAAAAAATACGATCAAAGTGAAAGAAAATGTTGTATAAAAAAACAAGAAAACCAGCACAACTAGTGTGCAGGTCTTTCACGTGTTACATCACACTACTTACTATCGGTACCCCCAAACATATGTGCAAGTGTATTATATGAACGCATATGACACTAATGCATGCACAGTCCAGTTGACTCGCATACGCGCAGTACATGCGTGTTTAGAATGTTTAGCGTATCCTAAAGTGACAATAGCATATGTGTCAGCAATCAGCATAGATATAAGTAGAACCAGTGGAAATACTAGTGTACTGTAGCAGTCGGACTGTAGTAGCCACACGTAGCGACTACTTGGCTAGTGTCAGCCACTCGCCTCTAGTAACGTAGTACTAGTACGGCAATTTGTATTCTGGTAACTTCTGGACTAGGTCACATCTATGGAGGCCCACTTTTCTGATTACACGGTTAAACGTTTGCATTTCGCTCGGGCAGCTTCGCTCATTCCGAGATCCAAATTGATCGTGCGACAGAGCAGGTTGGTACGCGTGTACGAGCGTCGTGGGGGCGCATTAATAAACGATAGAATATTACAGAAATTGGTTTTAACGTAAAAATAAAAACAAACCCGAGTACATGGGAACCATAACAAAAAAATTGAAATAGGAAATTACAATTTTTTTTTTATACCTGACATTGCTATTCTAATGAAATTACGTAATAAATATGTGGAATATAAATCTGTACTGCGAGTCTGCAAGGTAGAGCAGCGTATGTAAATATGTCGGGAAAGTTTGAAAATGCCCACGTGATTTAAACGTCTTTTATATTCGTGAATAATAAAAAATGATAGGCGTGTGTATATATTTTATTTATTTTTTTCTATATTTTACATAGAGTGACTTCATTGATAATTATGAACAAGGTTCAGGAAATGGAGGTTCGAATGATATATATATATATATGTAAACACGGGTGCCCATTGACTGTTTCTTAAGGTGTTCATTTTCTGGTGGATTTACCTTATTTCTATTTTTTTTCTATTTTAACTAAATAATAGCTTCTTGTTGATTAGACGGAAGCTGTCGGTTGATAATGAGAAGTGAAGCGTAACAAGTGTCTTTAATGGATAATGAAGCTAAAGTCTCGGTACGCGATGTTAAGTTTGATTCGTAAACGTCACTGATTACGTAAGTCGCTACTACGACGATAAGAGCGCGTTGACTTACGTTAGTCGCGTTAACGTGCCGGTCATTGAAGCTTGTGCCACGGTTACGATAAATTTTCGCGCAGGAAGCTCAGATTAGAGAAACGGAAACCGGCCGCGAGAAATGATGCGATCGTTGCCGTGTGCCGTCGGGCCTTTAGAGCTTCGAAAAGCGGCCGAGCGCCGCTTGTGGCGCAGTTCTTATGGTTCATGGGTACGTACTCCATTAGGGCACTCTCCTAATACGGAATTACGCGACCCTCTCTCTTTATTTTCAGTAATTTTGTTAACGGCCTTCTTCAATTAGACCTTCTAACAGAAGTAACAGAATAAATGCTTTGAAAAAGTGTGCGTACGGACGGATTAATAAAGAAAAATGTCAAAACTCCTACAAATGACAATTTGAAAATTATTAAATTTCGGGTCTTCTCTTTAACCACGAAACAAAGGAGAAGAAAGTAAAGTTATGTAAAGTTTACTGGAGCTCAAACGTTCTTTTACGTAATTTTATTGAATAGCAATGGGGAATTAAATCAACCGCGGTAATTTATTCTTTCGCAGTCTCCTATCTGATTAGCGTAAATCTGCTTTATTTAATCTACGTGTCGTAGAAACGTTATTGATTCATTTCATTCGTCTTATCCGATGATTATAATTGTTTCGTTCGACCGGTTAATGATGCAATCGGGATATCCGTTACGTCACGTTATTCGCGAATAATGAAAAGTTGCGCCGAGAAAAAGAAGTTTACTTAAAGTGATGATTATTAATTGCAATAGAAAAAATGTCATATTAAACTTTACAAAAATTATTTATTATTTATCCGTACATACGTTTTACATCTGCCCATAACTGCCTGTAACTGCCTCTTTCACGTAATTCTTTCATTCGCAAAGTATATATACAAGTATATGTACAACGAACAAAAACAACAATTAATAGAATGTTCTGTGCACGATTTTAATGATACAATGAAATTCTTCAGAAAAATTCATGAACCACCTTCAACAGAACGTATAATTCCACTGATTAAATGAGTCATCACGTCATCAGTCGATAGCCCAATGATTAGAAATAGAACTGAATTAATAAATCGCAACGAGACTCAAGTGTGAGATAAGACAGTAAGATAAATGTTTTAGCATCGTCGGTGAATAATGTTCTTTCGCAACGACTGTATGGAAGGTCCGACGAAATGACGTAACAGCCAACCAAAGATTTTCCTTCGCCCCCATAAAACTCTCTTCGAGAGTCGGTACGCAAGTGCAAGTGCAAGTGCAAGTGCAAGTGCAAGTACAAGTAAGTCTCTTACGACTGTCGATTACGTAAAGGACACGTATGACCTCGGGGGTATTTAACTTTGACATTGAAATGCCTGAATGGAATTGTGTAACTGGAACACATATTCCTCGTATTCAAATCTGCGGCAATTTCCTGGTAATTTAAATTAAAGTGCGCGTACCCACGTGTAACTACTCGGTACTCGTTATACATACATACATGCATACATACATACATATACTTGATACGCACATACGTACACGCGCGAAGAACACATGTCCGGAAGTCATAGAGGCTCGTTCAAGAAGCCGAAGTCTTAATCGGCCATTTTCTCACTGGACGTCATTCATTGTTTCGCGCACAACCACGTGTGGCCAATTAGTGTAATTATTCTTGATCAAATCAGCGTCTCTGCATAATGATACACTTTGTTTTTGATATACTTTGCGTCAACGTTAACACAATTTTACAGATAAGAAAGGCAATCAAGAATGTTGATATAACCACGTCAGAATTTGCATTACGGATAAAATTTAAGGTTGAGGTTATGTTGACCTTATCTATTTTTTTTTGTGCTGTAGAATAATTTTCCACGATAAAACAAGTCACTCGAGGATAGGCATTTTTGCCGTATTGCTGTTCCCGTTGACGAGTCTACAGCAACAAAGACAACAAGTTTCGTCTTTGTGCTTCGCTTGATTTCAAGTTCAACACTTTTGTTCTCGTATTGGTCAGTGGTCATGATGCACAAACAGCGCTGTCAACTTGAATGAGGTTTCCTGACACACGTGATAGACGATGACTGATAAAATGTTGTCGAAAACACGATACACGTTGCACCTGCTACTCCAGCGACAACGACAATAACAAAATTGACGATGACAAAGAAATATTATATCATCTATAATGTGGTTTGAACAAAAATGGCGGGGTCACAGAAAATATTGATGCCTAAGGGACATAGTAAACGTGTTCGATGTGTCTTACGAAATCAAATGTTCTTATCAGCATCGAGCACGTGCGTCTGTTTACGTTGACGGCCTAATCGTGCAAATGAAGAATTATGCGTGTGAAATTCGCTACTAAAGAATTTAACGATGAAAACCGTCAAAATTAAACAAGATACACGTGTAAGATATAAAATACAAGTCTAGGAATACATTGTAACGTATTTTATTTTCTTAACTCGACACCGATAGCGAAATTAGCGAAATCCGTGAGCGAACGATCTGCGGGAACCAACCTGCGTTACCTTCGGCCGTCCACCCTGGTCCATCCTGGTCCACCCTGGTCCACCCTTCGCTCGTGCATCCATGAGGCAGGCGGGCGCCAGCCAATTCTTGTTTCACCGGGAATTGACGAGCCGGCATGAACTGGGAGTTGGGCTGGAAGAGGCCCAACTCCACTGAAACGAGAGCTCTGACGGAACCTAGCAGAAACGGCGATAGCTTAACGGATTCTTTCGATTTTCGAAATCGAGAAGCACAACCGCAGGTGCTGATCTTTGGGGTCGCGTAAAATCAGCAAACGCAACTGGATGCACGAACGGGAGCGGACGGTAACGGAAATGCACGGCCGCTCAGGCTGCTAGGTGGAGGTAGAGAGCCGGAGCCGGAGTCGCCTTGTGACCATGAGTCGAAAAACACGTCACAATATATCTATATATTAATATATTCCACGTAAAGTAATGAAAAAAAAGTTGATTAATTAGCAAATGTTGAATGTCACTAATTGTAAGTAATCGAGATAAGAAGGGTGGGATGTTCAATTTACCTATGACGTAGTTTAAACTGTCCGGACATACTCGTATTTGTTGCTGTCGATGCACAATAGAGACGACAGTTGCATCGGCGGGGCTCACAAAACTAGTAACGAAACCAGTAAAGGCTTAAGTGTCGTTCACAATCAGCCATCGGATGTCATCGAAATTTTCATTAAAAATGAATTATCGGCCGTTACTTGCACGCGATATCGTTATGTCATTCTTTTTTGCGAACGTGGCATTTTTTCCAAAGACTGATATGCAGAATTTATGATCGCGAACGCGCGTCTCGTGCTCCAAACTTTAGTCCTCGATGATCGAGACACACTTAGTGTTTTAACATAATTAAAGAAGAACCGTTCGATTGTCAGTTGTCAAAGAATCCTCAGATCTTGAGCAAGTAAGAAAAGATTGTTTTTGTTTGCACATTTGTATGCCGAATCAGCTGTACGCGTGACTCGACACGTGGGACACATTGATTGACTGTTAAAACAAAATGAAAAAAAAATAATTGTTTTTTTTAACTTTGGAATTTATATTTGCACTTTTTTGTTATATTCAACAAATGCCTTTCAAGAAAATACAAATAATAATAATAATAATAATAATAATAATAATAATAATAATAGTGATTAATTGAGCTCTCGGAATTCTATTCTATCTATTCAATAAATCTGTTAATCCTTAGGCGTACCGAGAGATATGAATAATCTGTGTACAAAAATAATCCTCTTTCAAAAATAGCAGAGTTCTCATTCGCCTATTTGAATTTAATCTGGATAAAGATTAAATAGTGAAGATATATATGTATATATTAGTATTATAGACTTACGTAGACCGAACGCTAGTCAGCTGTAGCAGGATTTCCTCGGGCGATGAGGCTTCATGTTGCCCGAGAAAAATGTCACCGGTCGCCTCCGTGTTTTGCGTGTAAACGTAAAAACTTGGGCGAATGTACAAGTATAATAAAAAAAGACGAAAATTATTGCACAAACAAACACTATGCACAATTTGTGTCTTTCAGGCGCGCACCGTTCAAAACAGTGCGATACCTACGCACCTATGCTTCGACAATTTCTGCACAAAAAGTTTTCATTCTCGTACGAATATTGTTGTTTGAATTGTTCAAGTTTTTTGCACAAACAATATTTTATGATTATTATGCATAGATCAGTAATAAAAATGATTATCGATGTCGTTCATAAATTTTTTATTGTATATATAAAGTTACTTTTTGTATTATTAATCAAATTTATATTTAATTATTATATTCCATCAATGACCGACCGGCTTCTTCCGAGTTACGTAAATTTAGAATTAGGCAAATTTATAATTCAAACAAACAAACAAACTTCATTCAACAGCGATAATTCCTTACTGAGATTCATAACGAAGTATCGTATATCACTCGGCCGTGAAAAATAACTTTAACAAATTTTGCATATTTCTTCAAAGTTGTCGATACGACAAAAATTTAATAAAAAGCTCAAAACCTAATTATCAATATTTTAGGTCAATGTCACAAGCGCGGAAGTTTCCGTCGAGCTTTCAAACGTTGGCAACCGTCAGGTTTATATTATTAAGTCGTTGTACAACTGGTCGTTCCAATTGTTATTGCTGTTGCGCAAAATGCAAGCACTTTTTTTCCTCAATCCCCTCGATTTCAATCGGCAATCGGCAATCGACAATCGACAATCGACAATCGAATGCTCAATGCAATTCGTCACAGAATCGATCATAGGTGTTAAAGTCGAGATCGTAACAAGATCGCTGAGCAGTCCGCCGCGAGCGCAGGGATTCTTGCCACTGACAGATCTAACTATTTCATTCACAGTTGCGTCGTGTGGTTTGATCGCAGCACCACACACGCACACACGCACACACACGGAGACACGCATCAATGGCGAGAAGAATTAACGTGTGTGAATAAACGGGTGGTGCCAAGAGGTGGAAACTTATCCTTATAGTCATGTATGTAGAAGATGCAGGGATTATTGGTACAGCGGTACAGCGGTACAGTGTGCCAAAAATGACTGATCTCTGTTCCTCGAGCATTGTGATTATTTACCTTCACACACCGTCTTCGTTATTCTAATGCTTTACAAATTGCTAATTGGACTTGTCATATAACGCAACCTCCCTTCGAACCATTTTCAAAAGAATAAATAAATATCTTAACTTGACGCTACGCTAGAATTGAATTTACACAAAGTTGAATACTACAACTTGGCTATTATAATATTATGAAAAAATAAAATTAACAAAACAAAAAATTTTCTACAAATTACAATTTGGTTCGTTATCGATGTGTCCGATTGAATCAGGAATATTTACCCTATACAGTTTACACGTGACACTGTGCTAATTAAAAGCTTTACTTGATTCAAGTAGATCATAAAAATATCCTCGAGTACAATTGTCAATTGAGAAAGTGCATACTTATCAGTCAGGTATAACGAGGTATAATTATCGCTTATCAGAGAAAGAAAAGTCCTCAACATTTAAGTTTCCAAAAATATTCACTAGACACTATATAATTTTCCGAGTCGAAAAAAGAAGGCCTATGCAATACCTAAGACTTATATTAATTCCGAGTATGTAATACGAGTACATAATACACATAAATAGCCAGATAGCTCCAGCAACCCTCTAACACGTATGCTTAAAATGATTTCTCTATTAAACAGTTGAACGACGATTGTGTATAATAATGGTGGCAGAGGAGATAGCGATCTGTCGCGCATTTATCATGATATATCGTCCGCAGACATGCGTCACACCGTCACGTTGCATACGAGCACATAGGTGCTGCTGCTGCTGGTGGTGGTGATGGTGGTGGTGGTGGTGGTGGTGGTGGTGGTGGTGGTGGTGGTGGTAAGTACACACGTGCACACGTACACGCGTGACGGGGCATCTACCTTGCACGTATAAGGTAACAATGTGTTGACGACGATAGGTAACGATCTCAACGTGTTCCGAACGCCTACTTATGTATCTAATTGTAAGAGTCAAACGTATCTACATGGGATGGCTCGATTCCACTCGGTGTCAACAAAGACATCAGATAATATCTCTCAGACCTTTTGATAACATCCGATACGGATCCTCTAACGTCTTCCTCCTGGCTTCTGGGGCTCCTGGGACTCCTGGGGCTCCTGGGGCTCCTGGGTCAATGGAGTCTGCGTTGCAGCTGTTGACGTACGGTGTGGACGCTTATTTAGGAATTGCAAAGACCTTTTGACATGTGCATGCACGCGCATCCCATCGAGCGTTTGTCGTTGAGAAATCATTGGCTGTCTTGATTATTGTTCTCGTTCGTAGTCACCGTCGGCACCGTCGGCACCGTCGGCACGAAGCTCGTTGTTCAATCGTCGCCGTTCAAGACTGTCAATATTAATATGAATTAACCTAGAAATTTTCACAGAAATTATCATCAACGTTCGATTGTACATTTCGCTGGTGGAAATTTATATTGATCTGCGAAGGTAAATTATGTCCGTGCGAAAGAACTTACTGTATGTACGTGGGTGGTGAGACTCTCGCTGGAACACGGTGCTAAGCGTCGCGATACAAATTGACAGCGTTTTCTGTATGTCGGAAATGTGCGGCGAGGTCAGAGGGTGGCTCCAGGGTGGCTCCAGGGTGGCTCCAGGGTGGCTCCAGGGTGGCTCCAGGGTGGATCGCAATACTAAAATGGTTGATGCGACTGATGGAATTTTTGCTTAGTCAACCGCGTCAACCGCCAGGAAGAAACTACTTAACAAATTGAGACAGAGAGAGGAGAACACCATCTTCGCACGAAATAAGTCGGTCCGTATTTGAAGCACCGAACGGAAGCTGCACGAACTTGTCCTACAGTCGATAAAATGGAAACGTATTTTAAATAGAGCATAAGCGGCATAAGACAATAAGTACAATGATATTGCAGGGAAACGAAACAACGTAGCATTCGCCAATTTTTCTAATACACGTAAGTATTCATTGTTAACGACATTTTCATTCGATTTGAATTGTCGGGTAAGTGAATATTTTATATTTTTAAAAAATTACTGAAAAATGAAATTGTCCAATCTAATGTTTTATGATAATTTTCAATGGAAAGTCGTTGAAATATTATTCAGTATTAATGAGTTGAGACAAAACTCAATGTAAGAATGCATTGGATAGAATCGTGGCGTACAGATTTTGCACTGCTCGAGTAATTGATTAGTAAATTGGTTAAAGTAGGGCGACTAGACGCCCTTGAACAACGATTTGCGACATGCAATTGTTATGCACTTGTCAACGTTTTTTCTGCACAATCCTCGGCATGATATGTCGAACGGTTAAATCGGCCCGATTAACGTTCAAACTTTATTTCGTGAACTTATCGACTGTTCGTCATCTGTTGCTATTAATACTTTTTAAAATATAAATCGCAGGGTAAGTAAATTGACAATACAGATAAGTTTAGTTTAATGTATTCACACGGTATCTACAATCGGGACAAGGTTCTTTTTCAAAATATATACACATGTCGCTCGGTGTTATCGTTTCTCAGTGATTTTTAAAATCGTTTTGTCAGGATCGCACGAGGACCGAGGACATATAAACCTGTGCATTGTTGCTTAGGATTAAAGTATAACTAGGTAATGGCAGAATTATATACTGGCATGATAGTCTGTTAATCGACTTAAAGTCATCGCTAACAAACAACGCGAGTCTCAAAACGAAACGGAGCAGATGCTTACAATTGGCAATAAACTATCCTATAGTTTTGTTAGTAATTAAAGTTAATTATTTTATAAAGCTATTGTGATCGTAAAGCCTTTTAAGAACCTTAAAGATTTCAGGAAAATTTTTTTATTTCTGTCAAACAGATTCCTTTTAAAAAAAGGAATTTTATTTTAATATCGAACTGAAACTATTTCAATTATTTGCCAGCTTCTTTTTGACTTTACCTGACTAATATTAATTAGAAATACCTGCAATAGCTTCTTACTAAATTATTGAGAGTTAAATGACTATTAAATTACATATATTATATGTTGACGTTATACATATATGAACTGTATTGAATTTGGAAAACTATCCTGCATCGAATTTAACTCTTGTTTCCTACTCTTGGATCTGAGGGACCCGACGAATGTGTGAAATCGAGTAAACGTTTGAAAATAGTAAAGCATTAAAACTTAACATAAATGGTGGGATTGCTTTAAATCTAGTTTCTAGCTTCCTTTCAGTGGCATTATCAATTCGGAATGCTTAAGCATCTGGGCCACAGAAATTTAAGTAAAGACAGCACAGGATAGTACAATATTTAAATAACATACAGTGTAAAAAATATCTATAGTAATACTAGAGTGATTGATTATTACTTTTAAAGCATATCAAATGAATCACTCGAATGTCTATCTCTTAATATGTACTCGTGAAGATCTAACAATTCCCTTTTATAATTTTCTAAAAACGTTTCTTCTACCGTACAAACGGCCAAATACATAAAGGCATGATGGGAAAGACGTTGACCTATGACATAGCATCCTCCTGGCACTGGGCCCTCTAGGAGAGCATAAAGCCAACAAGGAACAAGAAGAAGAAGAAGAAGACATAGCATCCGTTTCGTATTGCACTACGCAAATTGACTTCGTCAATAATTAAGGGTAATATTATATAAATATATTTAACAACTCTTTCCAAATGCATGGATTCAGGCGATGCAATCAAACTAGCTGCCGCCATTCAGTAACACAGAATCAACAAGAGAAACAAGATGACTGAAGATTCGATTAATTCAATATATAAGCTAAATTGATCCCAAATTTGAGTTTGCGTATTTACATTAACTTTTGAGGTACCGTGTAGTAACGGAACCAGAACTTCACGTTCAAAGGCCACAGGTTCTCTTGGAGATTGAGAAGCAAATGTAAAAAAATGTCTGTACTTTCCTTCCCATCCCCCATTCATGGTATAGTCCATGAAAATAAATGGATTAGTCTTTTCTTTATGGTGCGCAATTTTGATTGACATTACAACACACTTTTGATAATTAGACACGATGTCACGTACAGGTCAATTTATGAATGGCACACTACAGTTTTTAATTCAATGACCACAGTCATGAAATTTTCATTTGGATTTGTAATTTTTATAAACAGACGCCAGTTTTCTTTTTTTTTTGTGTTTACGAATTTCCAATATTGGTAATAAAATAGACGCTCATCTGACATCCTCATTTTGTTATTCTATTGTTTCGATGTCGATAAGATACTAATATCATGGACTTAGTCTCCCACATCAGAGTCGCCATCACCAATGGCGTAAAGTATGTGGAAAGCAATTCCAAGAAGAGCGGTACCTAATAGATCACCTGCAGCCGTCAAATAAGGAATCGCTGAACTGTCCGGATCCATTCCGCGACTCCACATCCACACTACCATTAACTGAGCAATGTACAGCAACAAGACGACCTGAAATTATACGATAAACGAAAACAAAGCACAAAACATTGCTTAAGATTCAATTAACTTTGGAAAGATGTTTCAATAAAATTTCCTTTTTTCCCCGTTAACACCAAAACAAAAATGAAATGACGATCAGAATGATCACGTGCATATATCTATATTCCTACAGATCATGGCTAGTCGAAGGACCGTTAAAAAAAAAAGGACACTTACCTGCAAAAGTGCAGCGGTCATATAAATCGTAATAAATATTGGTGTGAACGACGTGTGGCCAGCTTGTAAATAACTGATTGTATAGTTGAAGATTAGGTGACCAGGAATCACCATCAAAAGAAGTACCCTTGCAGTCCTCGAGTGTCCGCCTTATAGAGGCAGAACGAAGAGATTAATTAAATACGGAAGAATCATTTATCTAAGTGAAATAATCATAATAATAAACAATATTGGCTATAATTATTGATTGACATTGTCAGAAACACACCTGGTGCGAAAAATGCATGGAAAGGACTGATGCAAATGGTAGGAGATTCCTCGAACCCAAGTCGTCGTTCTTTATGCAACGACGTAGAAATTCGACTGGCCTGTACAGCAACAAGATTTCCACCAACGCCATTGATCACTAATTGAAAGACTGCTATACCTTTGTAACTTGATATAGTATAATCAAGTATCAACCCACCGATACTAAAATGGCAAAGGACAATGGCTTTAAGGATCATTGAGGAAAGTTGAGACTTCTGAATATCGACAACCGTTGCGATACAGCTATATAGAACCATATGCAATTATCAAGTCGTACCTGCTAATTAGCATTGCCGATATCACAGGTGTCCAGCCGTAATCAAGTACTTCCTTGGTAAATGGATTTCTAGCGGCAATGTAACCCCAAAATGGCGTAGCCAAAACACAACAAATTATAATCATCGGGGATATCCATGGTGAGTGGTCTGTAAAACAAGAGGAGCAACACGATGACTGCTATTTTCATGAGTAATTCTTACTAATGTCTTAGATATAAAACACCTGATCCGTAATCACCTATGGCGTTATAGAGGAGAGACGCGATCCAGGAGAGCAAAGCCAGCGTGGTCAGATCGCCGAGGGATGCTGCGATAGGAGTAGCTACGTTGTCAGGATTAATGTTCATCCGCCTCGAGAGCAAAATAACGGCAACCATAACGAGGCCGAGGAGGAAACTGGCAACGGAAGCCGTGAGTAGCGCACTGGCACACAAAAGGAGTCCGTGATGGATGTCGAAGTGGGCTTCTGGTACCCAGCCGAGGATAACAGCAGCCAGAGAAGCCAGCATTCCCACAACCATCGCCTGACATTGGATCAGTGCAAGATTTCCTACGACGAGTGTCCATTGCTGATTCTTTGTATCCATATGACCCAGATTGGCTTGTGTCGACAGCCTGGAGGCCAAGGTCATTTCCAGATTGCCCTTTAAGCCCAACAAAGCTGGCACCAAAATGTACACTTCGGATACCACTCGATACACTGACCAATGCTGAAAGGAAAATATGATCAGCGCTTGTGATGCTTGAAGAGAGCAATAATTTAATAATTAAATTGAATCTTGACATGATATTTTCATGGTCACTGGGAGCATTGACGCCAGGTTGTAGAATGATAAAAAAAAGTTATCTCTTAAAGATAAGGCTGATATAAGGAAAAGTATACATAAATTATGTAGAGTTACCAACCTGTACAACATCCAGCAACAGGCTGGCCGCGACCATTCCAAAACCAGCCAATAAAAAAGGTATAAACATCTGTATGGTAATGGACCAGACATTCTCATCTCCCTTGTCATCCGTTTGATTCTGATCGACGATTTTTTTGCTGTTGTTATTGATGCCTTGAATCGAAGCATCTGACTCTACGGATGGCATCAGTCGACGGGTGTCCTCATCGATGCTCTCATCGTCAGAGTCAATCTCAAGTCCCGTCGTGATATCCTGAAGGTTCCGGCCGAAGATTTCCTCGCTTCCTGAACCCACCATTTCACCGGTCCCGTTAGCGAGGGATGCGCTCCCGTATTTTCTATTACGTATCCTACTGTTTCCCCAGGAGTCTGATTGCCGGAACTCAGCATGGCTCATTCTCGTTCAGTATCTGTGCACTTGTAGATCAGTACGAAGCACTGCGAAAACTGATAAATTGGACGTTTACTTGTAATTAGTCATAACGAAGATGAGTCGCAAATTTTATTGGCTTCTGTCTTTTTCTTTCTTTTATAACATTGACCTTAAAATATGAAAAAAATACAAGTCACACTTCAATACGTAAAAATATACAACTTTTTTTTCAACAAGAGACACGAGCCAACAAACGGAAATAAATTTAAATGACTGTTGATTGATTATGACGATACGAACATTTAAATAATGACAGGTAACCGTTTGCAAGATCGAAATGATCGATTTGCGAAATGAATTGTTAAATTTATACGTACGAGCAAATGGCACAGCACTCTTATCAAATTCTGGGTATTAATGCGATAACGTGAAGCAACCTGGCTGATAGATATAAAGCAGGGAAGAAGAAAATAGCAGTAAATGGATAATTGCGGACAGTCGCACCTTGCAGGTGCACCTTCAGTCTTGCAACTGCAGCTCATTTAATAATAGACGCGTGCCGTTTGAATCGATGCTCGTGGGGTTGCCAAAAGAATTTTTTTTATTTTCTCTCTCTTTCTCTCTCTCTCTCTCTCTCTCTCTGTTTCTCGACTGAAACATTTACACGGTACACGATATTTTCACAACTTTTATTACCATGGAACATTGCGAAATAACATAATTTTTTGGAATTTCGTGCGCTTGTTTCTTTTTTTCAAAATTTTTTGCTACATTGTTGATTCGCGGCCATCTGTGATACAATAACAAGTTGCTCTTACTAGTAAGCAACCGTTTGTTAATAAACAACCAATTTAAAGTGCCTCAAACATTTGGAACGCATACAACAATTAGAAGCGCCAGACAAAACTTATTGTTATTGTTTAATCGCTTCGTTTAAGGAACTTTTGGAGAATGGATGTAAAATAGATAAGCAATCATGCATAATGTCTTATTATAAAAAGCAAAAGCCATTACCGGATGTGTTACCCTAGATTGTAACGAATACAAGCGATTGTTTCAAAGATTTGTCGAACGATTGTTCATTGTTTTTAGCCAGAACATACAATATTACAATGCGACTATAGCAAGAGATCGTGTAACTATTGTAATAAGACACAGAAGCACAACATTTCTTTTTGTTGTTGGAACAAACTTTTTTTTTTCAATGCAAATTGCACTCACCATTTTGTTATCGCGATCCTGCATGATCACAGTCTAAATAAACAAGAAATATTAAAAAATTATATTGAGACACTGACAGGTCCAGTGATGATCGTGAAGATCAATTATTGACGATTCTTCTCTTTTAATTTGAATTCAACGATTTTAGGGCTGAGGAAAATTTATTTTGCGTGACAAATAAATAACGTTGCTGTATGCACAGTATTAATGGCAGCATTATATTATGTATATCGGAAATTATGAAGTTTTGCATAATGACATTACAGTGTGTCTAATCGATACATAATAATTAATTACGTAGCGATCGAATATTTTACGTACTATATTCGAAATGATGTACTAGTGAATGATGGCGGCACTAATGGCTTCTATCTTATCCTTGTTGGAGTCAATGAGGACGAAAACGTGTCATGGACAAGAGGTTATATTGAATGTACATATCTATGTACGTACAAGGCAGTGAAATCGCTAAATTTATAATTTCGTTTCACATATGTTATATAGAAATTGCCATGTGTTATTATTTAGTTAACGACGTCGTTATACCATACCAGTGAACCATTTCTTAAATCATTATTGCAACATCTGTCCAAAGTTTCATATTATGAGCTGATCGATTTGCCACGTTGTGTCAAGATTGTCAGCTGCTTATTATAGAAAGCCTGAGTTCTCATTTTTAATTTTATCAAGTCAGAAAGTTAAAGTAGAAGTTAATGTCAGTTCCAGATGTGTTTTGTTTAAAAAATGAAAGATCTAGATTGTGACGCTTGTATGGAATTTGGTGAGAACTGGTGATGCATTAATGGTTTTTCTCTTTTCTTTTTGTTTTGATTTTAAAGACTGTTAAGTAACAGATACTCTATACATTATTAATTAGATGAATGCAAAGATAAATCAAATAAGCATTATCAATGAAACTGTGCATTAAATATAAAATAGAATGCACATAATTGCGTTAAAGATATCTCATTAAGAATTCAAGCTTATTATTATTGTTGATTATTATACAGATTGAGTCTACAAATGAGATATTAACAGTGATCTTCGAAAGAACATTTCGATATGTATTTATACCAGGAGTAACTACGATTGTAGCACGTAGATACGTTCTCTTCCTTAATATCATATATTTTCAATCCTTGTTACATATTTTAAGTATACTATTCAATGGACAGCTTCTAATATCTAATCTATACTGATAAAATGAATTTGGTGTTAAATAATTTGTTGCCTTATTAGATAAGCATTCCTAGATACTCTACATTGTGTGTTATATATAAAAAAAAAATTAAGAATACACATTACAAACTCAAAACAGAGAAATACTATCAGAAATAAACTTCTCCAAAAAATTGACTACATCAATTATATCATATATTACACTCAACTCAAAATCATGAGATGATAACGAAAGCCTAATTAAAGTAAACTCAAGTATTAATCATCACATAAACGTCAAAAGAAAATAAAACTTATTTATAATGAACTAATATATTTTGAAGTCATCCTACGGATAAACAATAAATAGTAAAATCTCTAAAACACGAATGTCTGGTTATGTTGATTGATTTGACACACGACATAACCTCGAAATTTATTAGACTTACCTTGATTCGACCAAAATACGTTTTTCCATAATACGTAAACCCAATCTTGTGTACAATAATAAATAATCTTCCTTAAGATTTCCTCGTTACGCGTGACTTTTACGTAAATTCACACTTTTCAACGATTTCCACGTCGCTTACCGGAGCACAACGAATTCAAGCGAAACAGCACTCGTGGCATCTGCGGATATCGCGGAGCCACTGCTATATCAACTATTACCTATCGCAATTAAAAAGCAATACGAATTGGAAATAATAATAAGCCTCACCACCACCACTGGCATGCGCACTCATTGTTAATAAACTTTCCGGATTTCCTCATCTTTTTCCTTATCATTTGATAGCTTTATTTCCTCGTGGGAAATAACGTATAAAAGTTATGTCACAAGACATTTTAACACGGTTTTCGACCACTTTGTCTACGATAATGCACTCTGACTCTTTATCTGTAGGATATACATTAAAAACTGCAATTATAAATTATTAAAGTTTCTTATTTGTTTAAATTATAATTATTAAAGCAAGACTGTTAAAGCGTTTAATCTAACCATTTTTGGATGTTTTTTCACCACCTCTATTTAAACTTCAACGCCAAAGGGTACGGCGGATAAAATGTAAATGCATTCTCAAAAGCTGATAACGTTGATAACTTTATGCTGGGTTATCATACTGCTATTGACATTCGGAAATTGTGAAACGCACTTGATGGTTGTAAAAAAAAAAGGGAGATTTTTGTTAATGCCTATCGATTCAATACGTAGAATAATACGTCAATGTACAGAGAAACATCGTAATATAGTTTCTGCTTGCTCAAAAATGGCCGACGAGTGTTTAATTTTTCACCGAGCTGTGGCGGTTTATTTTCAAAACAACTACTTATTCATGTTTCCAGAAACAAGTAGCTGTTTTTTAAGTGAAATCGTCAAAGCATCCTATTTAACATTTCCTTGAGCATTAGATTAGAAGATTCTTAATGAATTTTGAATTGCAAATCAGTGGTGCATGGTTTTGACCCACCTTTAGAAATGAGGTACGCTTGAAGATTGATCCATGTCATAACCAAAATATAAGGTTATTATCAGTCAAATTTTTAAATCTACAATTGAGCAGATATTGCTGCTAGTTCTCATTGCTAGAAATACCTCATATTAGGCTGGCCTGGTGGCCCCAGGCAGCCCCAGGCAGCCCCAGGCAGCCCAGTCAGGCCAGGCAACAAGGGCATTTTGCCCGGCCAAACGCTATTCGTTTGAGTTAGTGCGCATGTGAGATACGCCATTTTTCTTTTTCTTTTATTTCTGTAACGACCGCAGAGAATCAAGAGAATCAAGCTTCGTACAATTAAGTTCTGACTCTCGAGTAACTCGGCACCTCCTCGGTGGTACGAACATCTTAAAGAATTTCATTTGATTTGACTACAGACTACGCCATTCTCTATAACGTTACATTGCTTTGCCGTCTTCTTATTGAGCCACGCTTTCCGAGGTAATTCTCATGTACCAGATTTCTGGCATTGGATTATTTTTCAAAACTCCCGGCATCCCACGAAAGCGACTCGCTGGGATTCCATTTTTTTCAAATGTGTAAATCATTTTTTGTATTTTATTAGAAAAACGTCGCACAAGAGCGATTAAATTTTGACATTGCAACCCTTGACAATTTATTATTTAATTAAATGGCACGTACGAAAACCCGCATCGTTGCGAAACTACGTTGCCAGTAAGCGTTCGTCTTTAATTTCACACTGTATTCGGCTACGTAACAATAGCAAGAGGAAAGTAATGACATGATGAAATTTTTGAAAAACTTGGACACTGAGTGCCGTTTTAAAAATAATAAAACCAGTGATGATATTAATTGATGAATAATCAAGCCATTAAAATTGAATTGGACGTCTGTCGTGAGGGCGTACAATTTTTTCAAAGAAAATAGTAAAATTCTTTGAGAACTGAAGTCCTCGCTGTGTCTGCGCGTGATTTATCGAAAGCCAATTTTCGCTTACGCATCCTTATCGGTAGAACACACGTACGTCACTATTATATCACATATCTACTTACATATGTATATTTTTGCCAAACTCATTCAGTTTGTTCAATCAGTTTGTTCTCATCGATCACAAAGTTTATAATGGAAAAACAATTATACTTACTCTGACATAAATACGCGTGTAACGATTCCTATAAATTAACGTGCTTGGCATTTGGCTTTGTCGAAATTTTCGTTATCTATTTTTAAAACTGTACTCTCCGTTGTAGCAGTAAGTTTTCATTTTTGAAAATTCTACAGGTCGATCGTATCGATAAGAGACGAATAAAGGAAAAGTTGAAAGAAAGTTTTTTTTAAAATTAAATAATAATGAAACGAATTAAATTGGCAATGACATTTTATTGCCGTCTAACTTGAAGTCTATTAAAAGTCAGTGCGAAATGTCGCCAGTAACCTGAACATAGACAATCCTATTTTCGTCAGCTACATCTTCTTATTGCATTGCGTCGCATGGACGTGACATGGACATGGATGCGATACTCGGTGACCAAAGTGTATTGGGACTGGACGATTTTAGTATTAAACTGCACAGCAGTCATTCGAAATGTGGTTAAACTAGCGATAGAGATTTAAGAAAAATTTTGTTGTATCAAATAAATAACGTAAGAAATTTTGAAGCGTTACTTTGTGTCCGCCAATTTGTATTTGATTTTTTTTCTTGTCCATTTAGTTGCATCATGGGTCGTCGTAAGAAGAGGCACGCTCAAGAATCAAGAGATACGAAAGACAAGCATTCTGCATCAATGAAAATTATAAATTCGTCTGCTCTCGGGATAAGGCCACTTTCTTCGTTACCGATCGATGTTATGTCTCGAATTTCATATCCGTTTGTAAAATCTTTCGAAAAATGCGTAAATATTGACGACGTGCAGGAAGATACGATTGAATTTGACTATCAGCCGAGATTCGTATTCTCGTGCAATTCCTGTTTGTGCTGCATGGAAAGTTGCAGCGAAGGACGTGTGTGTCAATTTTGTCAGATGGTTGTTTATTGTACGGAGAAGCATAAGAAGCAAAATTTTGAAAAGCACGAAGAAATTTGTAAAATATTTAAGGAAGTGTGTATAGAAAATGGTGGTCTCTCATTGGCGGAGAACACGAAGGGAGAGGATTACAGAATTTTACGAGTAAAATTGATTGAAAAAATTGAAAATTTGGCAAAACGACCGTTGAGTCTTTGGGAAAAGGAAATTATATTGTATCCGAGAGTTTGTACAAAGTGTCATCGTTTTGGAAATGACTTAAAGCCTTGTTCACATTGCGAAATGGTACTTCATTGCGAAGGTCACGAGGACGAACATTTAAAATGGTGCCCCGAGTACAGGCTGTATCGGAAGATACTATACATGCAACACAAGCACGGGAACGTGAATCCTGAGATTCCTAACGTGATGCGCGAAGGCTCAAAAATTTTGCCAGACAATTTTGATTATTTTGTTTTCGAAATGTACTCCTCGTCCTTGTATTATCGCACTATGGATTGTTACACGTATGCCACTTTGTCACACGTGAGCACGGTACCGTTAACCTCGCTTTACGCTTTTCAAAAATCCCGCGCTGACTGGTCGACCAACGACAGCTGCACGATACACGTGGTAGGCGCGGAATTTCAATTCGAAGGTTTGAATCTGCACGCGTGGGAAAAGCTCTTTATGCATTTGCAGCCAAATATAAGGAGTCTGCACGTAATACTCACGGGTCCAGAACTTTACGTACCGGATGTGCCTTTGGATCTTCTTGGAAAAGTTCCGCTGTGCGTTGGATGCAGAAATTCGAATCGTAAAATTAAAGTTTCGTACGTACCGCGTAAACTTTATCACGAATATTGTAAAATGTCCGAAGATTACGTCAAACCGGATTTAATTTGTCTCTTTAATCCTGGATTGTATCGCCTCACTGGTTATACCGGAAGTGACACGTGGCCGGAAACTATTCGAGAAGCTTGCAATTCCACGGCTCCGGTAGTTGTCACGGCTTATACGGAACACGAGATTCCTCGAGATATCGAAAGAATTCAATCGATTTGCGACGTGTCGGTTATTTTGAAACCACAGAGGAATCCATATGCCAGTCTAAAGCCGGACAGGAATTTCGTAAGTGACGATACCGTACCACTTATTTATAAAAATTATTACATCAGTATCGTTAAGAAAACTTTTTCCAAGTCAATTTTGACGAAGGATTGAATTAATGTGTTTGACATTAATTATTTATTTCATCTTAGATAAGACAAGTTTTGATAAAGACAGGAATAGGGGAAAGAAAGGGAAATATACAGCGGAGGCGTAAGTTAAATCATTCGCTTAAATTGACTTCCCACGGCATAAACAACTTACCTGCGAATCTACTGAATTTGAAAAAAAAATTTTTATGAGTTTGACTTATGTTTAATTTGAAATATAAATATCATAATATTTTTTTCTACGTTTAATCATTAATTACATAACATTTTTATTAATGCAGTAAACGTCTTGCCGGTGGAGGTCATAAAAATTGTAAAATAGTTATTTGCCAAAAATAGTTGCTAAAATTTACAATCTTTTTACGCGTTCGCTTGAAGGAAATACTGTCCGACTCGATAGGCTTGTTAGGTGATCAATATAAATATAATAGTCAGAGCTAAGGGCAATTTCCCAGGGCAATTAAAATGCACGGGTGAAAGAGCAGTGAGTGATGGTGCTTAAAAATAAATTTTTCAGAATTTACAATTTCCAGCCGTATCACTACCAAACATTTATAACCAAAAAGAATGTCAAAAAAGGACGATATACCAATAAATACAGAAAACCTGAAGTATAACTTGTATTATGTAATTATTAATTAATTAAAAATCATTTGCATTTTATGAAACGAATCTTGATTGCGACTGTACATCAATAAAAATTCTTATCTTACTCCGTGAGTTACTCTCCTTTAGTTTGTTTTAACAAAAACAAAATAATGCAGCGTTTATCGCGCTCGACGCGCCATCTGTCCGTGTGTTTGACAATGCGACTCAGTGAGTGCAAGTCGATCGATAAAACAGATCTTGGCACTAATTTACGATAAAATTGCTAAGATTGTACTATAAAGGTTCGAAGAACAAACTGATCAACGATTTGTCAGCGCCAGTAGCGTAATAAAAACAGGAACAATCATAGAAGATGGAGTTGTCGTTGGAGCTGGACTCGACAGCTCGTAAAAGTATCGATGATAAGCCTTATCACAATGGGACGGCCAATTCTTGAGGCAGGCCGCGTAGGCAATCACGTGAGCAATGTAATTCTGTTCGAAGGTACCACGAAACAGGTGTGAATATGGTCCTGGAACCAACAGAAGAATGGAACTGAGACATCGACGTTACCTTCTTGACAGCTTCAATCTTATGAATTAATTAAAAGAACGATCGATCCATACGATCCATACGATCCATACGATCCATACGATCCATACGATCCATACCTATAGCATAAACGGCTACGTCTTCGCCACCATGCGTTTCGTCCTTCATATAGAAGCCAGCAAAATTCCTGTAATACGGATCTTCGTCGCGGTTAGGAATTTTCTCGATCGACCGCCAGATGTCGTTAACGTTGCTGCTGCTGTCGTTATTCAGATGATAGAAGAAGCCAGGACCATTGGCGTAAGTGAGGGTCTCGTACGGTGGCAAATTCTTCTCATTCAAATTTGTCGTGTAGCCAAGAATGTCGTTGCCCCTCGCAGGATAACCGTTCATCGTGAAACTGTGCGAATGATCGGCCGTCACTATTATCAGAGTCTCGTCGAGCCTGACCTGTCGAAGAGCCACCAGCACCGCCTCCTCCAGTTCGGAAACCTCGCGAAGTGCGAGTTTCGCGTAATTCGAATGATGCGCAATGTCGATCTTTCCGCTCTCCACCTGAAATTCGATGTCTCGCGTGTCAATTGGATCTATGGATTTAGATTTTTCGGAGAAGTAAGAGGTTGGAATTTTTCTTTCTTTCTTTTTCTATTGTCTTCTATAGTTTCAAGTGCCACGTTAGACCTGCATGATTATAGGTACTTTTCGCGTGTAACATTATGCTCGGCTCATACACGACGGATAATTAAGAAATTAAGGATGTCGCTTGTAGATATTACATGCAGTTGCTTCTACTGGCTTCTACCATTACGGATGTAAAGTGGACAAGACGGCTAATCCTGATGAGCATCCGGCCAATTAAAATTTCAAGGTTATTCCTTAACTGTTGTCGTGGAAAAAAATCAAGTTCCGTTCGTAACGTAACCATGTGACATGGGTCCCAGAGACCCATGGCTGTGATCGGTCCGCGGGTGTGACGGTTAAACCGGATATTCAAAAGAATTCTTTCCACCAATTTTTATAGAAATACCGAATGTATCTCTTACCAAAGGTTTACGAGAGGTAAATTTATTCTTACCATGAGTAAAAATCCATTTTTGTTTTTTCGCAATAATCTTATCGCCTGCAGCGTCATGTTAGCCAATGTCGGGGTTCCTTCGGGACTCGCGTCTCTGACAGCATGATAAGGCATGTGACTAGGTGCAAAGATTCCCATGATCTTCGAAGTGTTGGCGATGTCAAGGGTCATGAGGTCGCGTGTATTCGTCACGACTTTACTGCCAGGATTATTATTTTTCCATATCTCTGCCAAATTCAAGCCATCGCCTCTGACGCAAGTTTCAGATTCATTTCCTTGCTGCATGGGTAAACCCATGTTTTGTCCTCCGCCACCCATGATGACCTGGTAACAATTTTTTTTTTTTTTTTTTTTTTACTTAGCAAACCTATCAAATAGTCAAAAACAGCGCCTACAAACTACTTCCATAAGGCTAGTGATATACCGGTATATGAGAATTTTTTATTATTAGTATTTAGCAAAGAAAGTTTCTGTCGTGAATTATTTGAAAAGAAAAATGTAATTAATAAGACTTTTGTCAACTCTACGATTTTCTTCCCATCGACGCAAAGTCTTAGTGGCATAAATATGATTATAACGCGATGCGTTTGGGAAGGAGTCAACTGCTCTCTGGCTTTAATGACATCGTTGTGCCCAATTGAAAGGGCCGGATATACTGGGAGAGCTGATATAAAAAAAAGGGCCATCGTTCAATTAGCCTTGAACTTCCATTCCCAGATTTATTGACTGTTATTGACTGACCCAAAGGAACGAATGTTTTACCTGATTGAATTTCTTAATGGCAATTTAGGAATCATTGTCAATTACTTTAAAGACAATTTCTTATCCGTCGTTAGACAATGTAATATCGCGGCTATGCAAATTCAAAGGTAATTGCTCCAGTTTCCAATTAGTATTGTTACCACGTATGAAAGCTTTGTTGCTATCTGCATCATTTAACTGGTGTTACATGTCGGATGACTCGAAACAAAAGGCCATACGAGGGTAGGACTTTTAGCAGACGTGCATCCTTTTGCTTTTAGTCGCGTGATACGTGACAATCGATTCGCACGTGTGTCTACCGATTTAATAATTATTGATCAAAGTTTAATTTTTTTATTTTCCACTCACTTTCAAATTATTACCAGGTGCATCTTCCACCAATTGCCTTGCAATGTCCTTCGCGCAATCTTTGTACTTTGCTGGAATTGACGTGTCGCATTCCCAGTCTCTATTGTTTACATGTGCATACAATGCACCTGGAGTTGCATGGGTGATACGTGTTGTTGTCACGAAACCTCAAAAAATAAATCACATAATTTAACGTCACTTCTGAAACAATGAATTCTGGGATTTGCTGGTAAAACATCGTCATTGTGATTTTTTTTTGTTAAAAAATCCTCCTATTCTATGCATCTTATAATATATGCAAAATGGAGGGCAATAAGTTATTCGATATAATTTGCGTCCTGTGCCAAAAATATATTCTTCCAAATGTCAAGTAATAAAGTTTGCTCGATTATACGTATTGCCCAATGACTAAACTGTGAAAATAATGGGCAGATAATAAAAGTGATATAAACATCCGATTTTGGATTTTGCAATCGTCCGCGAAATTCGAATTACAACTTTATCCGATATTAATCTAATCTTACTGCAATAAATTGGCGAATTTCTTTTTTTGTTAACTTTCTAACACATGTACATATGTATGTAGTGTCACAATGTTTAGGCATACAGGCTACTTTTTTTCATAACCCAATTATTAAAATCATATGCAGGTTAACAATTCAGGCAGTTTAGAAAGTTGATTGCCTTTGGATTGTAACGTCATCGAGGCGAATAATAAAATTTCCAAATAAAAATCTTTCAAGCGTTTTGTGCCAAAAACAGTTTGAGGAAGTCAGTGATCCTTTTCTTGAAAACTATTAAAAAAGTCATTAACAAGGTGACAAGCAAGAAAGGATCGAACATGCGGAAAGTAACGGCTCCATTGTGCCCTCCACCTAGTTTCTTTTTTTCTCCTTTTTTTTCTCCCTCATCGCGAACCGCACTTCAGGCAACAAACGAACAATCGACTATGACTTTCTATTCCGGTATCCTTTTTTTTCTGTTCCTGCGGGGAATTCCAAGGATCAGCCGCAACTACGCGACAGAAGTTTTTCCACGATGTTAATGACCTACGATTAATGTCACGTGATCAGTCATTCAATAGTTAATTTTTTCATCAGTCATCGATCTCATTTCATTATTTTTCTTCTAAAACCGCTATGTGGTCTACGTACAACATTTTTTTGCAATTCAATTTTACGCTTCTTGTAACGTCAATTCTTTTTGCCCCCAGACGGCCAGTCATTCGACTATAAATTTATTGTTTTTACTGACGATGATTTTTCGTAACGAAACGTCCTCGTTCCTTTTTCAATGATTTATTTTCAAGGTGTCTTTTACGTTTCTTACATATATTTTCACACGACGGTTGTCCTTCGTTGTGCAAAGTCAAGTTAATTTATTGTCATGAAAAATGTTTTTTAAAATTAAAGACATAAAAATTGATATACGTTTAATTCATACCTGTATCCTTTTCAGATTCTTGTGCCCAATCGACGATTGTTGTCAATTTACTTTTTCCATTGATCTTTGCGTCGCATTCATTGTAAACGGCGTGACCGTCCAGTCCAATCACCTTGTATCGACATTTAACACCGGAAAACATGGCGGTTGCTGTTCCCGCTGAATCTGGCACTTGCTTATCCACGTTGTAAGTCTGAAATTTTTCTAATTAATTTTTCCTTTTTTCACCTAATAATTAATCCCTTAGCTAACAGACCGTAATTTACTTGGGGGTGACTTCCTTACCCGGGATACGTATCGCTGTCAGCTAAGGGGTTAAATTAAATTATTTTATTGACTCGACTTATAATATGATTATGATACTCGACTTATAAGGTGATTTATAATTTATCATGCTCGATTTAATTTTATTGAATTTGAAAAAAAAATTTCGAATTTAAATATTCATGACAATGAATTCACTCGAGTAACAGCATCGCGATAGATATGTAATATTACGAATGTCAGATTCGCAAAAAAATTTGCAAATCATTTTACTGTCGTAAATTATGCATCATTTTTTTTTTGTAACTCAAACTCATTTTTGTCATTATGTAAGAAGACAGAAAATTTATAACACAATTCGTTAAAATCCCATTTAAGCATTTTATATATTATAATACACGGGAAATTGATATCCATGAAATTTGCGAAGATCGTCTGGTTTTACGAAAAAAAAATTCATACAAAAATTGCAATACCTTCGATAATCCGGAACTGGGGAATTTCTCGAATGCCAATTTGTACTCCTCGCCGGTTGTTCCTTTTGCCTGACCTTTAAATATTCTACCAGCCGTGACGGTAGACAGTCCCATTCCGTCCCCGACAAAAATTATCACGTTTTTTGCTTGGTTCTCATTGTTCCGCATAGACAGGACCCTCTGAAGATGCTCCTGGCCCGATTTCATCCAGAAGGACATATCTGGCCAAAATTAAGATAAAAATTGTCATTTATCATTTATCGTGTATCTTACGTTCGCCGTTCGCCGTTCGCCGTTCGCCGTTCGCCCTGTTTTACATAATTCTAACAATATTTATTTAATAAACGTT
>JARQSU010000224.1:42767-69433 GCA_030142265.1 Calameuta filiformis
ACCGATAAGGTGGCGCTGCTGCCTATGCTAACAGTCTATAGCACGGGAGTGCCGTGTCTCCAATAAGTGGTCTGTGGTCGGAACGATGGGAATAGAGGCTGGAACTGGTTATTACAGCAGGAGCGTATCGGCAAGGCTCAAGATGGCGAGCGTGTCGTGAGGACGGTCCGCGTCGCGACGGAGAGTTCCTGCTGTTTAACGTGAAAGAGCACGGTCGTTCTGTGTGATATCGTAGTTATTATGTGCGGCGTTGTGTGCCCGATCGTGTTTAGTGCATTAATCAAGTGTTCGGAAAGCGCGTCGTCGCGACGCCTCGTGTGAAAGAATAAAACCGTAATAATCATTGAGGAAAACCGCGCGCGCTTTGCGCCACACGGTTTGTAAACAAACGATGAGCACTGCGACGGGTGGTGTCAGCGAGGCCGCCGGAGTCGTCCAGGAGGCTGACCTCGAGGTCATCATCGAAGAAAAGAATCAACTTATCGGCAGACAGTATGCCGAGATCGAGAGGCTCCAGCGGGAACTGTCAGAGGTCATCGGGGAACGTGACGCCCTTCTTTGCGAGGTGTCAAAACTCAAATTTGAACTCGAGATGGCTGATCTCAAGAGACTTCATGACGATAGGTACGCGAGGCGTCTTCTTTTTTTCTTTTTTAATTCTTTTTATTGATTTCTCTGTGAGGAGGGAAGGCGACTATTTGTTCGTCATTTTGAAATACCGATGTAATCGTTCGCGCTGGAACAATGAACGCGCGTGTCGGGGATACGTTTGCTCTGGCCCAGTGGCAGCTCTCTTTATATCGATTTGGCAGATGTCTTTTGCTTCGCCTTTTTCCTGGGACTTTCTTCCGATCTTCTTACAAATTGGTATGGATTGCGGTTCTTTTATTTTAATCTCTTTGCGAATTGCCCGCTTCTTCGATGCAGACGTCAATTGGATAATTGCGATGGCGCGAAATTCTTCTTGATTCCGCCTGCTCGAGTTGCTCGCGCTCTGGGGGGTTTGTTTTTGTTTATTGTTTTTTTTTTTTTTTTAATGTTTTGTCTCTGCCGGCGAGTCGACATCCGCGCTCGACTGTGTATTTTTCTATGGCAAATGGCGCCTCCACGTAATTCTTGTACGACGATGCTTAGGATTTATTAAACGACAATTTCGATGATAAACATTTACGCAAAATAAGAAATTGTCGTCAAAATATTTTGTACATAATTACATATCTGCCGAATTTTTATACGCGTTCGAGACGTATCTTATGTATCCTATTAATTATATATTTATTAGGTATTATAAATTAAATGCTATTCCGCTCGTTAATTCACCTTTCGCCATTATACATTATTTCAAATTCTCTTTTCAAAATTCAGCTATCGGTTCAACTTTTTGTACTTTGAATCCCGAACAAAAATTCCAAAACAAACGACACCGCTTTCCGATTCACGTCACGCAGTTGGCAGCCGTTCGTACTCGGAAATAAAAAATAAAAAAATTCCAGACGACAGTGTATTTATGTCAGTCAGTTGCCAAATCTCACATCTGTCAGACGGAAAAGTCATGAACCTCCGAGTACCAAGGTTCTCCTCTACCTCATTGCGTAATTCCCAATTCCGACCCTAAACTATAGAAACACTATAGAATTTTTAAAATTTGTCTATGCGCCAACAAATTTTTTTCATATCTGCTGCCGGAACAAAAACTGTTTCACATTTTCTCTTTTTTTAAAATCCTCTACCTCTCATTTTCGACAGATACTTGGTGTACTATCTCCAATTGGAATGTGACTAAATATACATGAACTCGCATACAGACGTCTGTGCTCACAGTCATTCATCCTCCTCTTGCGTGACGTCGCACATGGACCAGTGGGCTCTCTTGGCTCTGCCACAGGGAAAATCGAAAGAACTTGAATCATACGTGTTTATGTATGTGTATGCGTACTCTCATGCGTACATACAGGGTGATCCCGAAGTATGACTTGGAGTCGTTCCAACGGATTTTGTCTCATCTATGAAAAACTAGTGGAGTACAATTTTTTCTTTCTTTTGTTTATTTCTCTCTTACGTTACAAATATATTTTCGCATCGGAAATAATGCATTTATTTGGATTTTATATACGAGATGAAAAATTTTGAAAAAATGAAGCCATTTTTTTCTTTTATACTCTGCAACCCATCTATTTCTTTTTCAATAACAAAATTTATGAGTCCCACATAAATAGTATAGGGCCCATATCGATCACTCGAGTCGTACTTTCTTTCGTGTTACCCAACAATCTTTCCTGTCATGGATTAATTCCAAGGCGAACGCTCGCACACGAGGCAGACGTGACGCGTGGATAAAAAAGGAAGACACTTTCGTAATAACGTGTGTCAAGTTAAAAGGGCATATATGCATTTGATCGGATGCATCACCCGTCACCTCTCTGGATACATAGGTGCATATAGAAGTTCATATGGTAGATAAAAAATTGTATGAAAAATGGACATTTTTCATATTTATCAACAAATCAATAGATTGGGACACGAATTAGATGATCAATTTTTTTTCAATATACGATTCCAAATTGATAAATTAATGAGGGGTGAAAGTATCGCAATTAGGCAACACGGTCCTGGGTTTAATGAATGATTTGACGTTTTTTTTTTTTTTTTTTTTTTTGTAACGATTGATTAATCATGATTGACGTTATTATCTGTTGGTATATATACCTAACTACATAGGTAAAGTCCTATATATGTATAAGTATACAAGCATCGTCGTGAGATTCGTTGCATGGACGAGTTCACAAGAGATAGAAAGCAGACGCGTGCCCCCGTAGTTATTTTATTTTCTACTTTTTTTCTCCTCCTCTCCCCCCCTCGCCGTTTCGGCTCCTTTTCACGGCAGAACGAAGACGACCGGCGCGCGGTCCATTCGACCGTTGGAAAGACCCAAGAGCATCGTGCTGGCGGCTCGTCAGTGACTAGACAAAAAAAGAATTCAACATTTTTTTGTATATTTGAAAATACAGGTGTGGATATGAAAAACGATGATTTTCGGAATTTTATTTTATACTGATTTTGGCCATATTTGAAATTGAATACTAGCGATTACGCTAACATTTTTTTTTATTGACACCTGCTATTTCTCCATTGACGCGGTCACATTTTTTTAACGTCTCACGTTTAACACGTAAGTCGCGATCGATCGGATGAAGATGCATGTAGACGCGCTTATATAATGTCTTCATGAATAATGCATATTTCGTTAAGTGTTCGAATATTAATAGTATTTAATATTAATGTCAAAAAAGACATGGTCAAAGATCGTCTTGACTTTCTTAATAATTTTTTAAATTCAGGTTTTACCTAATTTTCAAAAAAAGCCACTGTCACGTCGATTTCCGGCATCCGTACACTCCACCCTACATCAACATATTTTGCCATGCAATTTTTTTTACAAAAATTTAATTTTTTCCTTACCAAATGAAATTACCCAATTACGTCATTCTCAATAAGCTATATATAAGCTACAATGGAATTCAAATCAGGGATCAAACGTTCGATGTCAACTTCATTAGTCACGTGGTACGTTCACACGTGAACAGCCGTCGCGACGTTGAATCATGCGCGTCGTGTAATTGGACAAAGGAAAATGATGCATTTTTTTCAATTTAAGCATCAGCCAGCATCTCGCGCGCAATCGATGACAATGAAATAATGCTCCTCTGCATAATTAAAATTTTTGTTTTTCATCAATCGAACGTAAACCTCCAGAATTAATAATACCGTGATGTCTCGGCACTCGAAATGTTGGGTTTACCTTATTCCAGGCAAGAAACTCGAAACCTAATCAGCCGGTGAAACCGATAACGATTTTATGCCCACAGCGTGATTAGACCAGTCTTATCTGTTTACCGGGGTCTAATCTGATACATATTGACTTTTCTGTCTTCTGTCACGGTTCAGTGTCAAACAGCATGCATGTACGTTTTCATGTTACCTTAGTATTATATATATATTTTTTGTATTATATCTGCAGTAGGAAATATTCCTACCTGTATTTTTGTATAATAAATTGTATCAATTAATGCAAAAAGTAATGTTTCACGATGACGCATGCCGGTTTATAAGAAAAGGCACGTCTGTCGTTGGAGATGCCATATGGACGTTTAAAAGTAGTAGAGTAGCCATATTGCTAATTACCACCGTGTGTAATTACAGAGGGGCTAATTCGTCCGCCACCACCTCAAGCAGCGCAATACCCATCGATATTCCAATTCGAGTGTACCGGCCGAATTGAAGTAGGAGGGTTGGGTACAGTCTGCGTTAAAATTTCTTTTCATATACCCATACCCATACTCATTAGATTTCGTGTCAATTGTAATTTGAAAATATAGCGGAAAATTCTTGTGCCGCCATTTTACATCCTTACTGCTCGAGCAGTGACGTATCGCACGTAAATCGCTGTAAAAATATCCTCGAGTGTCTTCCCTGTATTCGCACGTATAACGTATCCAGTTTGAGGAATCGTTCGCAAATTTCAAATCGGCCATTTGCAAAATCCTTATCGATTGTATCAGTTGTGTAAGGTTGCGTCGGTTTTGATAAGATTACATTGACGGAAAAGCTGGATTGGACATCCGTCGATACGGTAATTCAATACGAAAGATGTTGTTTAATGCAGACCCAATTTATATTCAATGGGCAACGGTATAACAACAACAACAACAACAACAACAGACAATTAAAATTGTGCATATCCGGTAATTCTATTTTTGCGCAGCCTTCGGAACGTGATTTATGATTTGTCACTTGTAAAATGAAGTTTCGGTCCGGGTAGTTTTTTTTTTTTTTTGGTTGAAGAAGCGTTAAAGCGAAAGTCTAGATGATGTCATCCCTGAAATACATGCTGAGTGTGTTGATTCGTGTATACATATATGCGTGTGCGCGTGTGCGTGGGTATGTATATATCATAAATTCATATACCTATGTATGTCTATACATAGGTACATGTCCGTACAACGTGAGAAGCGAAAGGTATTGGTATAAAAGTCCTTTGGGATTTTAAAGGGAAGCGGATCCTAAGGATTTTCCTCGTGGCTGATTCGTTGCTGTAGGATTTCAGTTCGAAAGAAATTTTATTTTTTGTCTGCTTGTGTCTTATAGACTTTCAACCATCCTGTCGTTGTTTGTTACTATTTTTAAAATTTCCTTCCTTTAGGCACGGCTGATCGCTTAAGAGGTGATGTAAATTAAAAAATATATTTATAGAATTCTTAGATGTATATTCGAAGGAGGGAAAGAGGAAAGAGCAAAGAACGTCGAGAAATCGGAGTTTGTAAATACGCGCGTCGCTGGTTCACTTTTTTTGGAAATACGGATTATCCAGACGCTCCTCGTTCCGCGAAGGTCAAATTGGACGCGTTTCGCTTTATTTATCTTTGGTGATTCTGCGAATTGCACGTCTGTCGATACGCAAGACGGAGAATTTTACGGGGGTGTTAAAAATTATATCTGCACGTGCGCTAATTAGCCTTGGATTCGCTGGGTATGTTTCTCAAAATAGGGGACTGTTGGAAAGGGATTTTTGAATTATGATTTTTATGACTGATTTGCATCTACGTAGGCGTCGCTCTCGTCACCGTTTAAAGTTGAACAGTCGACGGCGGCCTTGACATCGAATTCCCCTCGAGCGGCTCTTCGACGGAACATCGGCGGCGCGTCTCTCGACGAAGCTCTTGGGTCATCATTTTTTCAAAATTTGCAATTGGAAAAATATTGAAGCGACTCGCTCAATCGTGTGGCTATGATCGCGTGGTCGATGCGTGGCGGCTACTTCCGGTTGAATTTTTCATTGTGGCGCGAGGGGTTGGAAGAGAAAACTTTATTTGAGTCTTCGCACACGAGCCTTGTTCTTCGAATTCTTGTCGCGACTCATGAAAACCAGATTCGCGGTGCGAACCACCTGGCCGGGCCAACCTTTCTTCCTCGATCTGCAGCCTCAAACTTTTTTGTCGGTAACGTACACGATAATACCAACCTGACGATACTGCAAGACAGACCCGACAGGCAGTGGCGGATTTTATTTGGGACGCATCGCGTCTGCCCCATAAAGATACATGCGTGTAGCAGCTGCCGAAGAAACAAAAGAATCTGTGCGTAATGACTTTTTGCTTTGATAGGGCAGATCTGCCGAAGAATCGATTGATCTTGAGTCTCGTGAAACTCGATGAGAAATCCGAACGACGTTAATGATAAGATTGATAAGAATCCCCGTTGTGGAAGCAAAGTTTCTTATCCAATTGACGCTCGCCGACTGCCGGGTTTCGGGATTGCGTTACGCTGGATCGCTCGTGCCTTCTTCGCCCGTTCGTGCCGCTTGTGCATTCGCCTTTGTCCGTTGCCTCGTTAAGGTTGATTCTCATGCAGGGAACTGGCCTTGAACGTCACTCCAAATTCTTACCGATAACGTCTTTGCGTTCAAGCATTGTTGCCATTGTTTGTCGAGAGAAACATTGTCCAATCAAACTTAAGCACAAAGTTAATATTTTTCTTGCACAAGAAGAAAACACAAGAAGCTTCGATGTATCGTGAGCTTACATAATTGTTATCAGTGTTATCACGTTGTTCTGCTTTAGGTTGAAAATAATAAATAATCGATCCGCACTAACCCACAGTTTACATAGGACGAGCAGGTCGCTTGCACGGATTGCCTGTATAAGGATAACCCAGCGAGCGTCTACAAATCTGAGGGACCCGCGTAATCGTATGTGCGAGTAAAAGTGCGTAGGGATGAGCAGGCTTGGGGGATTAAGTATTCAAAAAAGGAGGCATTTTTTTCCCCGATAGAAATCGCAAAGCAGAAAAATGCCTTGTTTAGGTAAACACCTATGAAACAAACAGTACTATAATCGTATACGATTCCTAGTGCGTCTAGGCGTAACGTGAGACGATACTTCGCTATATACATATGTATATGCATCGCGCACATATGTACATTCGCCCACGTATCGGTCACTTATGAGCGCACGAGCACACGAGCACATACGTGCGAACACCTCTTGAATAGCGCATCGTATATCGTGGATCTTGATTAAAAAATTGTACCACTCCGTTCCCACAGATCGAATCGCATATGAATCCACCTGTAGTCGAGATTCGTTTACGCATCCTGAACTGTATATGTATATATGTTTTGAATTATACATACGTTGTATCCTATCACTTATTAATCCTATATGAAAGTAACGAGAGATTGACCTTGATAACTACTTATTGTTAGTATCATAATATCTATGGGGCTTATATATGTGATATAAGATATTTATTGAAGTACAATATTTTTTTGAATTACGTATACTTGTTGCAGTTTGGTACTAGTATTGATTTTTGTTTACGGGCAATATATTTAATCAATATCGATTGATCTCTATCGATTTATTTATCATTATTACGCGATTCCATTTTATACCATTATATCTGTAAATAAAAGTATAAATAATTTTTTATCTATTTATCGTAACTTATGATTTCCGCTGAATATGAAATATCAGGTAATTTTATAGTATTGTAGTTTTCTATGGGATAATAAGTATGGGATATGGAGATCGTGGTCCAGACCGGTTAGTTATAATCAGCCTCCGGATTGGCCACGTAAGAATCAGGATTTACAAAACGGTTTTTACCGTGGACTTTCTTTTTATCATCTTTTCCTGCATTTATTTATTTAATTATTTTTTATGTCGATATTGAATTTTTGAAAAAAAATTGTTTGTTTGCCCAGAACCTTAATTTTGTTCGAGGACCCGCGCAGTGCTACCAATAAACGAGAAATCATGGAAATTCAGGTAATGGACGTTTGCACAATTGGCGTCGCGACGCTTCGCCTGAGAAACGTTTTCTCATGTTCTGTGAAATCGCCAGTGGGATGATCTCCCCCCCCCTCTCTCTTCCCCCTGTTTCTCTATGCCGCCGCACACGTACTTTTGTACTTGTGTATACAATACGCGTTCTTGGAACTCAATATGTGGCACACGCTTACCATGCGTGTTTACTATACTCGTTTTAACAGGCAACAAGTCTCTACAGTGCTTTACATGGACTTTAAGTATTTTTGGATATGTTTTTTCTTTTTGATTATACGCCTATTTTGTATTGTCATAAAAAAGAAAAAGATTTTTGATTTCAATATTTGATATTGATGTATAGAAAGTTTTGCTGGGCGACTCTGGCGTATGTGAGAAACGTCAGGAGGGAATAGGAGGGTAAAAACCTTTTAAAAGCCTTATATGGGCAAGGCGGGAGAGAGCGGAGGCGAAGCGTAAACGCGAGCAGTCGCCGCCATTACGGTTCCCGGTGGTGAATAATTAAGCAGAGTCGCTCCGGATTTCGTGGTTGTTTCGTTTCGGCTCTCGTGCTTCGAGCTGCGATAATTACGTCTACGTCGGCAGTCTAGTCTCACGGCGTTATTTACCACGAATCAACTATAATGAACAATTCGTTAACGAAACTTTGTCCTTGTATCGAGGATCCGTGCAAGACCTTTCGGCAAGTGGCAAAGGGAAAGGAACTTTTTTCTTTTTTTTCTAGTCAACAAAATTGTTGTCGTTGCGTACAATTATTATTGTATTATCCAAGTAGCCAACCTCGAGTAAGTTTTTGTGCAAGATTTTTATTGACTCGGACGGTTAAAGACGGGTCTCGCGTTGTCTCAGATTCAATTAAGATTCTTTAACGAGCGCACTCGACACTCGAGGCTGGATTAGTTAGAGAGTCTCGGCAATTTGGTCCATTGGTGGGTGCCTCAGGGATGCTGCTGCGACTGCAGTCTGAATCTTGAAGACGTCCCTCGGTCAACTTGAATCTTACTTACCCTTTAATTCGTAGCCGTTAATGAGATTTATGCTTTTTGAATGGGACTCGTAGACCTGCTGACGTAGCGACGTCGAGACGTAGAGACGTAGAGACGTAGAGACGTGGATCGTTTTGAGATTCGCCGTCGGACGTTTCTTCTTAGCCCCTAAAGAGCCTTGCAAACATTACCGGCAATTAACATTGCGCGCCCCCGTTTGCTGCGTGTGGCCGCCATATTGAGCGACACTAGCGCCACACGGCGACTCCGAGCGTACCAACACCACGGAAACGTCATTTGCACCAATTTCTCTTGCAGTCTCCATTATGGATTTAATTCGTAGTGCAGTAAGTCCTGCTCGTCCTGCTCGGCCTTTTGTATTCGCATCGAAGCTGTCGCAACGATCGAGTTTGTATCTGGAACAATTGTCGCGTCATTGTCGTTATCACTTATCGATGACGAGTGACAATAATTTTGTACTAGGAAAAAAGTTGGATCGATGGGGCCATCGTTTCCTCGTCATTATAATTACGTATATCGTCCTGGACCTCGTTCGTTTGTTCTCGTTATTATTACGTCAGATGGGAAAGTTTAGTAAGCGGAAGCAGAAAAGTTGCCGCCAGTCAAGGTAAAACGTGTTTCGAAACCACCGTATGACGTTCTCGCGATGCTTTTGGCCATCTGGCGGCGCGCACGAGGAAACGGTCAGAGAGAAAGAAAAAAAAAGGCTATCGTTATTTCCATTAAATTGACGGTGCGAACCGTCGTGGAATCGCGAGAAACGTAAAGGAGCCCTGAGAACGTTAAATAAACTGTTCTCGGTATTCGCATCCTTTATACTACATATGTACATACATAGTTATACTCTGCCGGGTCTTCCTCTTCCTCCGCTTCGATGTTGCTGCTTCCAGCGGTATCGGTTCGTTTTAAGCGACGATCCTGTTCGCTGCCTCTTTAATCCGCTTATTCTCTAGGGTCAGTGCCACTGCTGCCACTGCTGCCACTGCCGATCTAAAGACAATTGTCAACTGCACTCAGGAGCCGTCTTCTTTTTTTCCCAGTGCTGCTGCTGCCGCCGTTGCCATCTCCTTCTACAATGTATTTCGTTCAACCAAGCGAGACTTCGGTAATTAGTCATTTTCTAGGATGACATTTTTGTGCGCTGCAAAATGAAAATCAGGCTGAAGTGGCGCGCGGCCGAAACCAAATCGTCATCCAGCGTCGTTATTTTTGTACGTACCTTTGTCCCTGAGCGCGCACCTACTCTCCTTTGGACGGTCCGCGACCGCACTGAACCGCACTGAACCGCACGTGCGTGATTTCCCACTGAGGTAGACACAAACAACGTGCCGCTCTGAAAATTGATCGGAATGCAGATTGCGCGTTGCGTCTTGACGCGTAACGAGACGCTCGAGCTAACGAAATATACATATATTGTACATTGTCAAAATTTCCACAGTGATCTTAACGACGGAAAACAAAAAATTCTCAAGGATCTTGAATCGATCTGAAAGCGATAATTCGCGTTACAGTGGCTCGCGAATGATTCACACATTTTTCTTATCGATCCTCTGACAGCTGATTAAACGATAATGACGTCCGGCGGCAGATTATTGACCGCAGCTCGTGTCCAGTACGTCCAATCACAAAGTTCATGGAGAGACAACAATTTTGTTCGAACGAGAACAAAAATATGTTTACAAAAAATATTACACGTATCCTGTACCCGCAGCAAAATTTTGTACACGTACACGCATCTAATATCTTCGTATGCGCATGAATCTCTGCTCACCCAACGCACACTGACTAATCGTCGGCTCATCTGCAGGGGCCAGTTTAATCAGGAATCCAAACTAATTAACTTAGTTTAATTGATCTTAATTGAGTGAAGCGAGGCGGCCTCGTGTTGCGCACGCGCGCCCATTTTCCACCCCCACCTCCAGCCCCCCCCCTCTCTCTCTCTCTCTCTCTCTCTCTCTCTCTCTCTCTCTCTCTCACTATCTCATGTACTCTTTAATTTTTTTCCGTCTCTCTTTTTCTCTCCGACTTCCTTCACGACGCTCGAGATCCGAGATCCAAGATCCAATTGGATGAGCCTCCCGGCCTTCGCGGACGCCAGCGGCCAGCGGCCGCTTCTCTACTACTTTGTATACACAGATATGGTATGTTACTGCAGTCCTACTATTCCCACCTATACCGTATTCTCTGTAGCTCCTATCGCATACTAGTTTTCCATACTATTATTATTGCCGTAGTACAGTCACCTTCCAAAGTATCTCTCCATACCACAGATGGCCTTTTCCGTCTGACCAATTATGGGCAGTGAAATCGAAAGGAAAGCACCTAACTGACTCGATGTCCCGCTGACTAATTAACTGAAGCGACTATAGCAGCCGAACCAGTGACGACTTACGTAGTCGTGTTAATCGTAGCCTCGTTTTATCTCAACTCTAATGACTGAATTTAATTACAAGCGTCCTTTGACGGTCGTCCGTCTATCGATAGTTTATTAATAAGCATAGCCAACTGACGTCAGCATAGCTTTAATTCAATTCCAGCTGTCACATTTTACGTTAAGCTTTGCTTTCCCTCCGCTAGTGGCGTCCTTGTCGCCTTCGGGCGTACCGCTTCGTTTTTATACGTACGTGCCCCTGCGTAATGCGCGGTCGGACCACGTGTTCAGTTTGTTCTCTTTGACACTTCCCAAGCAATACAGTCCTCGAGGAGCTACGCGTGGGTTTACGTGAAATTAGGCAAATATATTTTAATGTGAAAATTATTAAATGCAATCCAGTTCAAAATTACGCGTATGCGTCCTCTGTAAGGAAAATTGTACGCAGAGCCACGTGCGGCTGCATTGGGGACTATTGTTTTTCACCTGTCAAAACAAACAGCCATGTCGTAGACCGACTGCAGCTTGTATAGCGTCAAACCTGATATACTGTACAAAATTGAAATTAGATAAGCCCGAAAGAGAAGGATAGCTTGATTTATCGATCCAGACGGAAATATACCTGTGTTTACCTTGATACGTAGGATTTATCTGTTATTTGTCGTTACTTTACGGGTTTTTTTTTTCATAATACGAGATATCCGACATTATTTCATATCCGTTCATATCCGACATTATTTTTGTCGCGACAACCGACGTTGATGCTCAACATTTTTCTTGTACTTTGAATTTATACGTAATTTTGTTTTCCGACAATTTTGCTAGTTTGATTATTGTCGGCTGGTTATTTGGATACTTCGAAATCCTCCCCTCATCCCTCGTCATTGTTCACCCTATTAAAACTATGCTAATTATGCTAAGGGGGGTTGGTAGGCCTCTACTCTTTGATCTCGTCACCCTTGTATACGCGTTGCGTGTGTTGCGTGTGTGGTTACTAACACACATCCACGCTCCCATTTTAGATCAGTGCGCCTCGCGCCTTGCGCCTCCCCCCCGCCCTAATTGCCCGATCGATATTTTTCGCCATAATTCAATTTCCATCTCGGTAAATATTTTTACGGACAGACAAGGATGGCAAACCCCTCCTCCAAACTCCCCTCCCTGCCCCTCAAAACTCTCATCCGGCAGCCCTGATAAGCATTTCGGCTGGGAGTTTACTGAGATAAGTATGTCCCCTTAATTCTTTGGGTCTTTAAGAAAAATTATTTGGCGAATCAAAGAATTTTTGCAATTCGTGATCGTACGCGGTTCGATCACCTTTTTTTTCCTTTTAATTGGTTTGTTCGAGCTATCACGTTTTGCTTATGTAAGTTCGAATTCCAGGAGCGTAACAAGTTGCTGGGGGGCGAAGGGGGTCTCGAGGGAGATGGGAGATAATTAATCAAAATGTGAGAGGATGGATTTTTAATTAGCTCCTCCCTCTCCTATCTCCCCTCCTCACTGTACCGTCGCTTCCGCTCTTTTACGAAATGGCGAATCTTCGTGCTCTTCGTGCTCTTACGTAACGAAGCAAGGACCGGAAATTGCTCGGAAGATTAGCCAGTCTGCTCCGAGCCGGTAGAACGTGGCTTTTTTTCTCGTTTTCGGTCATGAGACAACGCACGCAACAAGAGAGGGTGGGCTCCCTGCCTGACTTCCGGACTTCCGGTTAGATGATCTCGATAATTTCTGAAATAACGTAACAGACGTCGTCAATTTACGCAAGCGTAGCTTCTGGCCCTGGGTCATGAATGAAAATCAATGAGTGCACGAGTCGAGTTATGACGTCGTAAATTGTAGGTTCGTCGGCCATTTTGAAAATACAACTAAAATGCAAATTGTCCCTTGGACGCGTTGTCAGTTTGTCACGTATGTCGTAATTTCACACATGTTTTTGACACTCGTGAATATCAAGTATGTGCTGTTGGAGGTTCATGGGTATAATGATAATAACAATGATTTTCGTATAGATGCAAATAGTCATAGCTATGTCGTAACTTTTTTTTCGCGAGTGTAGTCTCAACGTTGAACAAGTATTGTTATGTAATATGTATGTCAAGGGTATATAGTATAACGACTGTGCATGCGTATATGTATAGTCGTTATGGATTAACTCCGGGCACACCGGCCATGATTTTTCGAATTATTCACGAGTAGCAAAAACGACTGGTATTTCTGCCCGTTTCCACGTATAGATGTTTCGCAAAGTGTTCTTCAATGGGAAGTCGTAAACTCGAACCCGCCGACCCTGGCAGGTCGGCAGACCCTCCGGCCAGTCCCCCCCCCCCCCAGGCCCCCCCAGGCCCCCCCAATACCAATGGGCTCGGACTAGCCTGTTCATCCTGTTCATCCCGTTCATCCTGTCGACTGGCCTGTTTTCTCGGTTAACAATGATCCAGGAATTTCCGGTCTGTTATGAAAAACAATTTTTTTTTTCAGAAAATTTAAAGGATTTTTTTTTTATTTCAAAATTTTGACTTTCTTTGAACGACTGCAATTTTGCCTTCGCGCATTTCCTAATCGCTGGGGAAGTGGATGGAATTGGCTATGGGCGTTTCGCGCGAAGTTTGCAACTTAACAAATGATCCGTAGTTGAGAAACTTTGATGTTTTTAGAGTCAATCTTTGTGTATTTTATTTGGTGCAATTTTTTTCTTTTTTTTTTTTTACTTTGCGAAATTCCACGGAGCTTCGCTTCAAACGCGCGAGATCGGCGCTCGCGTCAACAATGTGGAACGCAGTCAGGGCCGTGTCTAGCGGTGGTTTTCTTGGAATTTTTAGATTCATCGTTCAAGGATGCATTTCGCAGCTGCACCAACTGCGTGCACGTAGTTGCACATGCATCTGGCGTTAACGTGTCAGCGACGCCACAGAAAATGCACAGCAGACGAGGCTACCCGAGCAAACCCAAACGGGACTTTTACGCCTTTCTGAATTCTTTTTTAATTTTATTTATGATCGTCACCCTCGGAAATTCTTAACGTCATATTTTTTCTTTTCGCACATTTTTTATCTCTTTTATTTTTTTAGCGTTATCTCAGACGCATAAGATTAATTGCATAAACCACGTGTGCTCTATGGGAATCTTGAGTGTCAAGGTCGTGCCCGACCGTGGCCTTGATAATTAGTCATACGAATACGAGAGGTTTCCGACGAAGGACTATTGAATTTAAATTACGTCGGACGTCGCGACGCCATTCACGTTATCGATCATCGTGTTATAGCTGGTAGTGTGCAATTTTTTTTTATACTTACTCCCAGCTTCTGATCCCCTTTTACCTGCAGTGTCTATACCTACGTGCACTCTCTTTCATCGTGAAAGCAAAAATTAAAAAAAAATGTTTTTTTTTTAAATTATCTTCTCCATTCTCTCATTCTATTGAAGCTGGCTGCATTTTTGAAATTTTAAAAAACTTTTGCACGCAGCCTACGATTCCGACGAGCCACTGGATATCTGTCAGATACAGGCACGTGGCCCGGAAGAGGAGGGGGGAGCGTGCCAGAGATGGCAAGGCTGCCAACGTAACATAACTGCACACGTTCCTATAACGAAATTCCCGAAATTTGGCTATGAACGAGGCCCCAAAAATTTGCACAATCCTCATTCCCGGTAAGGAATATACATTGACACCATCCAAAATTCCCTGCCCGTTCGGGTGTTCGTCATTTTGGTCGATCGTCAATATCCAGATTATTAATTAATTAACTGTCCGATCTGTCCGTAGCCGATTTTATTGGTTTTGGCTAATACAAAGTATAGCTTAATACAAATTCATAATGTCGTTTCGCAATAATTCCCGAGGAAAATGGATTTCGCCGAATTATCATGGGCGCCATGCATTTTGGTCGCCATTAGCCAAGAGTCTGTTGTAACACGTGGAGTCGTTTAGTATAATTTCGAATCCAGACATAAAATTATGACTATGCAGAGTGCAGAGTGCACAGTGCTCGATTGCGCAAACGATAAACATTATTAATCGATACAGTTTATTTATTCCTGATTCGTATTTCCTGATATATCGGTTTGAATCGATTATATTTATCGATACGGTATCTATGTAAATAAAGTTTATAAATAAATTTCACGAGAATCTCATTAATTATTCTTTCATTTCGTGTTTTTCGTCCGTTCACTCTGCTAGTCAATTTTATCTTAATATCACGTGCTCGACATAGGACGCATATACGCTGTCCCATCAAATTTGAATGCGTGGTCACCTGGCGTCCCGACGCCATAACCACCCATTATGACTGCTCGTGACGCGTCGTCCACACTATTGAATTGATACCGATAAGTATCCACTTACGCATCTATAGTGGAGGTCCGAAATCGATTTGTTTGAATTTCCTGCTTAAAGATACCGAAAATGAAGATTTGGTTGGCGCCCGAACGACGAAGGCTGGACGGCCGAGGCTCACGCAGCTTTGTTCCCGCAGGTCGTTCGTTCGCGGATTCTGCTAATTTCGCTATCGGTTTCGAGTTAACAAAGTAGTAAATATGTTACAATATATTTCAAGAATTTTCATTAGCTTCGATAAAAGTGTTGATGGTAGAAAATTTAATTAATTAACTTTCCAAAAAATTTATTCACTTCGATGACGTTAATTTTTTAAGAAATTTGAAAATCTTCTTGTCTTTTTGGGGGGGGGGGGGTCCTTTTACCCCCACCCTACTCAAAATCTTCGTAGCACCGACCAACCACCAACCAGAGACTGTCGCTTACTTCTGTTTGGTTTTATTGATAGCGGCTATGTGTTTCCTTCAGGGGTTTCCTTCCTGTGGGAGCTTCTATTTGTTTATGATCTTACGAGTGGATCCTGCGTAATGAACTCTCGCGTTTACGAGAGCGTCTCGCTTGGGGCTCAACGGCGTAGAGCGTCGGGACGCCTGAGAAAAGCGTCCGAGCGTAGGATACAGTTACGGGATCGCTCGCGACAAGGTTGAATTTTCGAATCGTACGATTCGTAGTCGATGTTTCATGAAAAATAAATATTTACTCAAAAAGTTTTTTGTCCGAGTATCGTTTCGAGAAAAAAAATTTACATGCAACTTTTTTTGTTGTATTTTGAAATATATTTTTTTGACGTATGTTTTCCAATTTTTTTTTCGTCACTGGTATCTCTTTTTTACACAATTTTTGATACTTGCTCCACTTTCACCCTAAGTCTGGTATGTCTTTTTTTTTGTCTTCCTCTTCGTGGTTCCAAACAGGGAACGAACGACTTCGGGAGTTCATTGCACTTGGATGCGTCGAGCTGCTGCTGGTCTCCCACGCACTTCGTATATACCGCGTGTCTCTTCTTCTTTCTTCTCGGTCGACCAATCGAATTCCGCTCGATAAATTCCGAATTCCAGCTACATTTGTAGAGAAGCGGGCGGGACGTATGTGACATCCGGACGTGTAACGCGTGCGTTATGCATCTAGCCTAGATTTGCCGAGACCAATTCCGAGCCTTTCTTCGGGGAGACTATTGGTTCGTTATTATTGTTGCTAGTCGATTAGCTTTCGTATCGATTGACCTTGAGTGCGCGACACGCTGTCTTTTCTGGGGATAAATACGATTTTTGGTAAATACTTGCTTCTTTTTTTTTGTGGAGGAAAGTAAAATGTAAAAAAAAATTGACGTTCGCGGGATATAGGTACTCAGGAAACGCCTACCGTGTGGTTGCCTTGTTTAATGTTTCTTTTTTTTCTCAAGTGGATTCACTCACCGGCAGGAATAGAAATAACGCGAGTCAAAGCAAAACGAAGTAAACCACTTTGGCGAACAAGTTCTTTGACCTTATTCGCGTAGATTGATGGCTGCTCAAAATTTTGGATTCTCAAATACTTAAGGGTAATTGTAATTTTCCAAATTATCAGCCGTGCTGAGCTAGTAAAAAATGTTTTCCACTTACGTTTTATCACTGCGTTTCGTTCGCTTGTACCGAATCAAACAATTGCGCGAATTTTTCTTCGACACCATAACGCACATTAGCTCTTTCGACTTTGTGCCTGCGTCGTAATTTATTCTATTTGCTCCTGTCGACGTGAAAGGAGACTCGGACAGGCACGGGAGGGACTTTGGGTCGCGAGTCAACGCCGAGGAATTACATTTGGCCAACTCGAGAAGGAGAAAATCTGATAACGCGAATGATACTCGAGTTACGAATCGTCAGAATGGCGTCTGTCGTCACCCGTGGGCCGGAATAGCCTCGGCTTTGGCTTTCCGGTTCTTTGAACAATTCTACCTGTAGGCCGTTTGCCATTTGCCATTTGCCATTTGCCATTTACCATTTACCATTTACCATTTACCATTTACCATTTTGCCTCCTATGTACCTATATGTATATCTAAGAGACGCACTTTACGACCGTAGCAAAGTAGCAAAGTAGCAAAGTAGCTACGGCTCGGGATCGTCTTCTTCTATTCGCGATACGGGAGACCAAAGGAACGAATAAAATTACACGAACTACACAAGAAATGGATTCACGTTGATTCGCAGCTAGAAACTATTGTATAAACTGCAGCACTCGACTCCCGAGAGGCTACAAAAGTCTCGTATCTTTTTCTCCTTTCAAGGTAAAATCGGGCAAAACCCTCGTCTCGCGAAATACACTGGAACTCAAATGAAATCGATAATAAGTCAATTTGTATTTCAAAAATTCGACAATTTTTTTCAGAATTTTTTTAGCAAGGTTCCATTCACCCCACTTGGACCTTTATACGAAATTATTGTACGTCGACAATAAAATTTTTGGCAATTCGTAAAAGTTCCCTAGGATGATCCAGGCGCTTAACAATACGTAACAAGCTTATCTGTACAGGAACAAGTTTGCTTGACAAAGTTTCATTTATTTTTGCGTTATATATTTTCTGCTTGACCACGTAACGTCCCAATGCCTCCTAGTCTCTTCTTATTCTTCTGTCTCGTTCGTTTTCTTCCCGCTGGGCTCCCCGCGTGGCCAGAGTCTCTCTGTGGTCTGTGGATCTGGAAGACTCGAGCGACGGCTGAATCTAAAGTTAGAGAGACAAGGGAGGAGGGAGGGGGACCCCACGGACGCTCCAAGGCTAAATCTTAAATATATATTTCGAACTTTTACCGCCGCACGGCCGCCGCACGCAATTATTATTCTCCGCTTGGTTATTTCGAATATTTATTTGACAACCGAAATAGCAATTAGACGTTATCGTTATCGTTATCGTTATCGTTGCACAGTTAGAACTCGACGTTGACATTCGGCTCTTCCTACGACTTGAAAAACGGCTTTCGCGATTCTCTCGTTCTTCTCGTTTACTTTCTTCTCTAGTAGTATCCTTGCTACTTTCTCTCCGTAGTTCGTTTACTTTGCGCATGCGCAATTGTAAAATTAAACATTTTTTTACTCATAAATAATTATTTTTAACGTTAGCATCCAATCGCTTGTGTCGCTCATAGGCGCAAGACTGTACGAGCGCTGCCCCGTTGGCCGTTGGCCACTACTTTATTAAATTTTAATAAGCAAACCGAGAACTTGCTTTTATCTTTATTTTATCTTTGCTTCCGACCTAGTTTTCATACCTGAATGCACCCGTGTTCCAGGCGGCTTGTTCTCTCGTTGCAAATAATTCAATGCGATTTACGAATATAACATGCGGAAGACAATGGGCTTCGAATAAGTATATACGAATAGGAAATACAACGTAGCTCAATTCCATCCGGTAGAAGCGTCAAGCGACGAGCGACGGACTTTCCTGGTTATTGCAAACAAAAAAAATAGGCATGCGAACTTGGCATATTTTTTTTAACATTGTTATTTTTTTTCTTATTTCTTTATTGATAATTATATGCATATACATATATACTTATTGGTACTTCAACATTCTCCAGTCGCGCCTAACAGAAACAACAACAGAAACTTGGTGAAGGTCGCAAAGCTCCCCGGTTGGAATTGTCAGGAGAAACAAAATGGCTGACCGTTCGAGAAGCAGCAAATAACATCTCCGTAGGATCCCTAACCTGCAGTTCATTTATCTCTCTCCCACTCCCTCTTTTTCTTCTCTTTCATCCTTCTCATTCGTTCGATCGAGATACGCGCGATATACGTTCGTGGCTTCGTTTCGTGTCACCTTATAAGAGTATTTTTTTAACATAAAGGTCAATTCACGATCTTATCTTTTTAACAGTCAAAACTGTCACAAACTTTGCGTAACGATCTTGCGATACAATGTCAATACGATTTTCTTGTTGTCAGACTAACTATTATTCTTTTTTTTTCAATAAACTATATTCGTATACCAAACTCTGCAGCAGCAGTAGAAACGTGACAGTCATGATGGGAGTAACGGATTCGAAGAAGTTGGCAAGATATCGAAAGAATGAATTGGCAGTGTACGTGGTCGCCAAATCCGACGGCATTGACTTAATTCTTACAGTGCGTTTTCATTTCGGCGACGCGATGTCTGTCGTTCGTGACTTTGCGAAGACTCATCGATTTCTCTTATGAGTTTATGACGTACACACGTTTTGCATTACCGGCTGTACGTGCAAGTACCAACATATGGATACAACGTGTCTACAACCTTTAAGTCGCACCCTCATTAGACGACGAGAACTTGTGACCTTTTCTCTTGTTTTCATTTCTCGTTTTTCTTTTTTTTCTTTTTCCTTCTTCTTACTTTTCCTTCCTTTCTCTTTCCCTTTTGTTTGCTCTCCGCTACCAAGCCCTCTCGGAATCGTCTTATCCGCTAATTGTCAATCTAACCGTATAACAAGTACGTTTAAGGCGGTATCGTTGCACGCGAACTCAGCGTACAACGACGCTACCCGGTCGCACATGCGGGGATTCCTGTGTAAATCGGCGACCCCGCTTCGCTTCCGCGCAATTGTTAACACCGTGCGAAAACTGACGAATTCGTCAAAGAAATATTCGCACGGATTCGCACTGAAACTGTATAACTTCTCTCGCGATTACGTCACGGTCAAACAAGTATGACGTCACTTAATAATATTAACCCAGAGAAAATATTCGTTGAGCCTTTACGCGTGGTTGCGTTAAAAAATTTTTTACTTTTCTCGTGCACCTTTCGAGCTTTGACCTTTCGCATATAAACGGCTGTTCGCGTGATGTCACGTTTGCGTCAAGGTTCACGGTCCGTTGTGCAAACTTATTCCAGGAAACGTCGGTACACGCTACATGTATAGTATACCCAAAAAAAGCACTAACGTGTACAAAACTACGCCAAGTAGAGGAGTGCTGTGAATTCCTCGAAGAAAAAGTATTGAAATGACATTATTAATGCCAAGTACATGAGTCACTACGCATCTGCCTATTATGTGACCCAGCACTGGAACTAAAATGAGCTAGAGCGGTTCGTAAGATATTTCGTAAGGTCACATGTCTCACGTAAGAGTTGACTAAATAACAATTTTGTACCGATACAACGTTGTATGGTTGTCGTGCACACGGTTGTTGTGTCTCGTCGCAGATATCTTTCTACGTGCTGTGTCAGGATGTAAACAACAGCACGTTGAACCCGTAGGAATTGTTTTTGCGCGTGGCGCAGCTGCAGGTCAATTATTGTTTTGACGGCGGTGTTGGCGCATGCGCACAGAACTTTCGTCTTTGTTAACCGAATCATTGTTGGCAGTGCTCACGGTCCTTGCATATCTCGACTGCTGTACGCGGTGTGGCGGCCATGAACCAATGGGCCAATGCGCCAATGGGCCAATGGACCAATGGACCAATGGACCAATGGGCCCTTCCCTCGAGGGTGCAGCCAAACGTAATTACAAAGCCACTAAACGCTCTTGGAGCATGCAATAGGACACTCTCTGTGCTTCTGACTACCGGTGAAGTCGCGAAAATCGTTTCGGGGAACCGATATAAAAAGGATAAAGATAGGAGAGATGGGAAAGGGGCTCTTCAATGTCTCTGGCACATCGTTGGCAGAAGTCGGCTACAAAGACTCGGAGAAATTTTTCTAGTTCCTGCTTGGCAATGCTGATTGGCTGTAGTGGTCCTTTGTATTTTGTTTTTGTATGGCCCTTCTAGAATTCTCTTTTCTTTTTCATTTCAGTCAATGGCTCGTTCAAAGGTTTTCTTTTTTCGTTAGTACGAAATTCATTTGATTATTTTGCGAGTTGATGCATTTTTTTATTTCTGTGATAAAAAAATGTTCTGTTCTTCCACGTGATTTTTTTGCCATACTTAGGCGCTTCTTGCGTGCGCCCTGAAACTACTTGCTGTGACGATAATGAAATTATTTCAAAATTTTCCTTATCCTTATATTTTTTTGTTTGCCAAGAGGCGTTACGATCGATGCAAAAGCAATGATAAGTAGTTGCTTTTACGAAAGGACCCAATCGTGAACACGTGGTCCATAAGAGAGCCAAGTGCCTCCTCACCTACGCACCCACACACCCACACACCCACACACCCACCCACCTACACACTTGCGCGCGCGCTGCGACTTTTCTCTCCTTTTACCCGACGACACTCGATATCGCTAAGCACATGTGGCCGAATTCTTTGAAGTGAATTTTTCGTGCGAGTTTACAACGGCACATAATATAATGTCAAAGTAAAGGCGCTTTCGCGACCTCCTTTTTTCGCTGCATAACCATAAATGTGACCACCTTCTTTTTTTGTATATTTATTCTAACGTAAGTCACTGCTTGTATCTTGGAGTCGATTTAGGCTCGATTCACACCGAAACCATATTCCCGGAACGTTTGAACGTGTTTCTATAAATTTTTCGTTTTCTTTTATTGTTTCAGGTGAGTCAACCTGTGGAGGTGGTATCGATGGGCCCTTCAAAATTCTTCAAGAATTGACTTAATTCTAGTAGAGTTTTTTGAGGCAATTTTTTAATTTTGAAAAAATTTGCAAACAACTGAAATTGCAACCTTATGTTTCGCGCTGTTGTAATCTTCAATTTGAGTCAACAAAAATTGTGCAATTCAACACGGTAGACACGCACACGCAAAACCTTTGTTATCTGCAGGATGCATCGTAATGCAGTGCTGCTACGGTGCAGTAGATATATCAACCCGTATGCACTTGCACCCTGCACCGTCAACCCTTCGGTACGAAGACACTTTGTTGAAAAGGGTTTAAAGTCGATGAGTACGCGGAAGCAATCTAAATATTTGCTCAGGTTGGCTGCACCGTCGCTGTTACGAGGGTTCGAGTCTGTACTAGATGCGCCCATTAAACAAAAATATTCATTACGCTTACTTAACAACAACATTTTGTTTTTTCCCCCACTAAAATCGCTTTCGCTCCACGTTGCAAATTGCAACAAAAAAATATGTGGCAAGAAATGTTGAATTTCGGCGTTATCACGTTAGATCGCGCACATAAAGGAGCGTGGATGCACGTAGCACGTACGGCTACACATGACTTAATTGATCACCCTGACGTAAATTAGACGCGTTATATCGGCTCGTTATCGTTACGTCATAATAACGTTATCCCGATATTACACCTCGTCCTATCACTCAGGGTTATCTCTGCGGGATCATCAGCCCGTAATAAGGGACGAGCGATAAAAAATTTTTCGTAAAAATTCACAATGTCAAAAATTCAACTGCTTCGTAAAATTCACCATACGACGTCGTCGAATGAGATTTTTGTTTTCAAAATTTTATTAATTCCACTCACATTTGACTTGGCGATCGATAATCAAATATCTTATAGCTCAGGTATAGCTTCTTCGCGATAAGATGTGTCTGATCGAATGTACAGTCATAATAAAAAGTGTCTGCCTCAGTTGTACTTGATTCTCGACTCGATTCGAGTCAATTCGCCATAACTCGAGTCGAGGGCTTCTTTGCTCGCAGTCGAGTCATGGGACGTCTGTAGGGACGCCGGGTAATACGGGACAAAGGGATTGGTGGGGTGGGGCGGGGAGGGAGGGGGGTGGTCGAAGGGGTGGCCGGCGAGGGCGCAGACGCCGAGGGTGACGGAGGCGTCTCGACGCCTTTTACCACTGGTGCTCGACGCTACGGGCGCACAGTGCTCCCCTAACGATTCCGTCGTGCTTTTCATTCAGACGCTGCGAAAAAGCTCCTTTAAACTCGCGCTTTGCCCGTAAACGACTCGCGTATTCACGTTAGACACGGTGTCGCGTATGCTATAGTCTGCTATAGTCTGCTATAGTCTGCTATAGTCTACTATAGTCTACTATAGTCTACATACTAGACTCTCTAGGTACTATACGGTATTATGCCTGTAGTTTGCTATAGTATAATATATCGTTAGAAGCCTTCTTCTTAACCTTTGGCAGTACTGCCATCTATTGTCTATTTTTTTTATACGCGCTATAGTACGTGCCATAGTCACTTCCCTATACTTGCCACGAGATTGCTTTTAGCCATTTTTTTTCTTCGAGTGTCATTTTTATTCCGAATTATTTTTATCTTACTTTTGAATGTTGCGTGCAGGTCTCTACGCACTCACGCGTATAGGGGATGGCTGCGTGCTTGGGCGTCCCGACGCCTACCGACGCTCACCCTATATACACACGCGTTAATACGGAAACACTTTTCATGCTCGATTTCACTCTTTGGCTTTACACGAGCATTGCATTTTCTTTCTCATAGACAGCTAATTCGGCCGATTGTGAATTTAGTTATTTTTTGTGTGTGTGGTGGTAATACTAAAAAATTGTGACAGGAAGTGAATTACTATTGTTATTATATCTTTTGGTATTGCGATCATTCAGGGATTTAAGGAATTTAATATTATTACAGTGCTCTACCATAGTGCTATTTTAATATGTGTTTGTTGAAAAATAATAATTATCGATGAGAGCGAAGTCCAGTAATATTTTCAAATTTTAATTCACACTCGGTCTTATCTGCATCGACTCCTAAAAGTGTATTAGAAAGTTTGAACGAGCTTCGTGCAAAATCCGTCTACGTCTTGCGTAATAAAAACAGTTCGTCATTCACAGTTGATGTCGATATAAGTGCTGAGGAACATAAACTAAATTTTTTAAGTGAGAAGCAAAGTGAACGAATAAATTGTTAAGTAGAAAATGTTCTCGGATCAGACTCGAAGATGATGTTGAGTCGTATTAAAAACATCTAGAAATCAGTGTTGAACTTTGTTCCTGTGGGAAGAAGCACAAAGAATAAAGTACAGGATTACGTGCCTGGATATATATATATATATATATATATATATATATATATAGAGAGAGAGAGAGAGAGAGAGAGAGAGACACGAGTTCCTTGGCTGCCATTGACGTTGCCATCGCATGCACAGGTAGGTGCATTCAACATGACACAATGGCGAGCATTAAGATCAGCCTTTTCGTTCCGGAATCAATAATGACGCAAGTCGTATAAAATCCCAAGTGGACAAGTCTTGTCTGGGTAATTTCCTTTCGACAATTTTAAAGGAAAAAAATTTTTATTTTTTTTTCCGGTTTCTTGGCTTTTAGGTTAACTCAAATCCAGGATTTATTTCCCGACTTGTAACAGACTTTAACGTTAACCTCGAGTCTTTTATTCCTTTTACCTTTTATTTCTGGTGTATATTTAAGCAGGGATAATTGAAGTAAGGTTAGGTGGTCTCCTGGCTGGAGAAGAGGACCAGGTCATTGACTCTAATATAGGTGGGCTAGGAAAATTTCATTTTCTTCCAGAGTGAATTTAATCGGCTACTAACAATTTTCTCCTCAACTACCGAGACTCCACGTAAATCCACTTGACGACGCTGGCTCCGATGCAACGCGGGAAATTCGAAGGTTACTTCAAATTTCTACAATTTCTACGGTCGGTTTTAATATGCAAAAATCGGATACTCGACGCATCCTAAATATCGTGGCTTATGGATTTTTTATTTATTTTGAGATCAAATCCGTTTTGATCCTTGATGAAGGCGACTCTGTATGCTGCCTTGTATGCATAAAGCATCAATGATTTTCCGAGCGATTACGGTTTCCATCGTCCACGAAGCATCTCCGCAAAGTTAGCCTCCTACTTTGACTTCTTTTTGCCAGTAATGCGAACATGTTGGTGTCTCGCTCTATCGCGTGTAGCTAAATAGGGACACTAAGAGGGATTTTCGGAACGAACCCTCAGTATTTACGAATATCGCGATATCTTTCTTTAGCTGCATTCGATAGGATGAGATGCGACATCCAACTGTGCTCCTAACACTCTCTACGTTATACGTAACACGTTTCCACCGTCTGTGGTTCAAATATAGTTAATCGATTAAAAATGAGATTTCAGCGGAATAAACTAATTCGATTGGCTAAATCTATTTGAGTCCTGCACGGTGACTGCTGAAACGTTGCACTGACAGTCAATTTCGTAACGTAGCCTTACAATTACATGTCTTTGGTAAATGATTCTTCGAAGTTAGTTTTTTTAGGTATTATAAAAAAACGGTCAACTACCAAACCTTTTAAAAAGACTACCACCAAATACTACCAAACGACCATCGATCGATTGGTACAAAGAGAAATGTCAAATGTCAAAAGTCAAAGTAGGCGGAGGGGGGGGGGCTAACTTTTCGGGGAGGGATCCACGGAACGAGAAATCCGGAAGACGCGTGCGTCAGCTGTGTGCGTCTCACGATCAGTGGCCTGACTCGGTGTCCGATCGATTTCTTAGCAGTTCGAATATCTCGAGTTAATGCCAAGAGACGAAATTAAATCATCCGTATTACAATTGAATTTAATATCGATTTTATTTATTAATAATCGTTATCGGTTCATCGGGCAGTTACGTCACTGCGTTTCGGCGCATGATTCGTGCGGACTGCGTCGAAATAATTATTTATCGGATAATGTCCGAAGCTCCTCGTCATTTTAAATGGCCACGTGTCTCGATGGCGTCTCGCTTAAAATAGAGCTAAAAATATATTCAATCGTCTTCGAGGACTGCCTTTAAGATTCTTTGTAACGATAAATCACGCAATTCCAAATGACGATCAATTGATTTGTAACATAAAATAAGAAGAAAAAAAGTTACATTATTTCGCATAATTAATGATCAGTTCTCTGTGCAAGATCTGAATTCGCTTTCAGTAACCGGTGGCGCCATCTGGTGGCCGGAATGCGAAACACCAAACCGGTAGAAGGTCGCATTCACGTACATACATGCATACGAAGTAATGACCCGGTGCGCACATGGGAACGCATAAGAACGCATAAAAACTCATAAAAAGAGCGTCGGGACGCTGAGTACAGTGTGCGCACGTAGATAAGTATGTATATACGTACGAATAAAGCGACGACTATTCACTCGAAGCAAAAGTTGCACGGCGGAGTCGCGTCGGTGGACGAAGAAAGTATTACTTGTATGTACGTGGGTCGAAACATAACCTAGAAACGATCTCTGCGGTGCACCGGCGCGATCGGCGCGATCGGCGCGATCGGCACTCAGTCCTACCCATTCCTACCCAGTCCTACCCAGTCCCACCGCG
>JARQSU010000224.1:74808-115565 GCA_030142265.1 Calameuta filiformis
GATAAAACCCGAGTTTCATCCCGACGCCGCTGCAGGTATCGTGTTGCGTTTATCCGCGGTACGATCATACATATATACCTATATATATTTTTTCATTCGGGTATCCGCAGATCGATTTCAACTTCCGCGACGCGAATTTTATTTTTAAACCGCAGAAAAATATATATATAAATGTATATATATTTATATTGTTATATACACTGCAGCTTTTTGATAATCAGAGTCCTATCTCGCATCATTCAATTGTAACTGTCACTGCGCTTACGCATCTCTACTTTATCGCCCACGCGTGACCTCATGTGCCCTTAAACTAATTAACAGTTACGGGTCATGCCGGAAGTCGTAAAAAAAAAAATAAAAATAAGAAAATTCTTAAGCTTGAGATTTTATGAGAACCTGAATAGCATTGGCATAATAGTAGGCAGGTCAAGAGCACGACGTAAGATCATCGGTGAATAAGCAAATAGCGTGGGTTTCAGAAAAAGAAAATGTCTGTGGGGACTTGGGTCCGCGTGTTGTAAAAATTGTGCAATTTGTGTTGGTGTCGTTTTGAAATCTATTTGCCGTATTCCTCGTGCTGGAAGTAAGAAATAAAAAAGGTGACAGTGTTGCCAACTTCTCACGCCTTAGCTGCGGGTAAGACGTAACTCAATCGATTTGATCTGACAGACTGTATGGTTACGTTGGCGTTGCTCACCGTTACTTTGCTTCCTATTAGTCGAGATTGTCATTTGCTTTAGAGACACAAACGAAGCCACTCCTCCCTCCTTCCATCACAAATGTATTTTTTCGACAGCAAAGAACAAAGAAATAAACAAAAAATTATTCACGGTAGATTTTTAAATAGGAAAAAAGAATCTGACTCTTAAAAAGACCCAATACTGTTTTACGCAAATTCGTCAAATTCTCATGCAACTAAAGTGCATCCGGGCTGAATGTTGGACATTCGACAACAACAATGGAAATCGTCGGGACCTGTTCGGAACCTCCCATGGGATAAGTATCACGTGCACTTTTGTTTTCGGGGGTGTTGCGCCCCATAGGATCCCATGGACTAGGGTGAAACCCATGGTGTATTATATTGATCCAGGAAGCATCCGCGTCCTTAAGCAGCATTCACAACGTCGGCATTAAAATTTAGTTCTCATACGAAAAATTCCATAATTTTTGTTGCGACTGCACGAACGCAGGAAAAACACGAAACAATTTTCTTATCCGCGATATTCAAAATTTTGTTCAACTAAAAAAATGTTCCGTATCCATAACATATCCCCCCCCCGTCCCCGCCCCTGTCGTTCCTCGTACATCAGTCGGCGCGGCCTGATTTTCATATGTTATTTATCGTCACGCTCTCACATATCGTACCCATCACAAAACACGACAGCACAATATGTATACGTATAGCGCATGATTCTCGTGCGTCATTGACATTCGGCGACGAGGGGTCTCGGTGTGAAGACGCCTTTACGCGCTGCTGGGGTCTGCACTGTGCAGCTACAAGGGTGAACAACTGTGCCGCGTCCTGTGCTCTCTGGCTCTCTGGCTCTCTACTGCCTATGGGATTGAAGGTCGGGCACACGCGAGAGCCGAATCATTCGATGAAATTTCATCCCTCAAACGGAAAGAGAAACAAGACGGCGCGCAGCGTCGGGACGCGCGACCTGCTGCTGCCTACAGTTTACACTGTTCTGTCATCGGTGACGGTCGGCTGCGACGCGGAGACGACTTACAATGTTGTTTTTGTATCTTGGTTTCTCACAGTAAACACAAGAGTGTAGGGACTAGATCAGTTTTCATTGTATTTGTTTGAAGAACAATTTCTGTGAGTTTCTGTGCTTGTTGTAACTTCTACTTGTTACTGCTTTTTTATTTAACCCCTTCCCTTACGAGCAAACTTACAACTGTGCAGGCCAAAAGCGACGCCAAGGTCGGTGCGCGCAGGGACGTAAACAGATCGGCTCAGCGTTCGAAACTGTACAAATCGCAAACTTCCTATGATTTCTATATACACGTGCGCGGTACAATTAACTTTGCAAGATGTTTGGTAAGTAATTACGGTTAGTTAATTATTAAACAAAAAAAGATTTATTGTTGCAAATTGAATAATACATCTTATTCGTGTTTGGTCCGATAACCTTGTGACGCCTCTGAGGCATCATTGTAAGCTAAGGGGTTAATCTGTGAATCTGTTTGTTGGGATCGCAGTCTACGTAGGTTGTTTGTAGACTTTGCTCTTGTTTTTTTTCTATTCAATGGGAAATATTAAAAATTACAGAACTTTTTTCACCCCTTTGTCGCTCTCTTTTCATTGTGCCCATAAAATCATCCATTTCCTTCGTTCACTCCTGTCTGAAAGTTTCCAAAAAATTGCAATATAAGGTTATCTAATCTCGGTGGGCGGTTGGAAAATCGTACTCGTGATAGAGAATGGGATTCTGGGATTCTGGGATTCTCTTTATCTTTGGGGGCGTAAGTAGGACTGCTCATCGTTCACCTCCCGACATCATTTCTCGTTAATCGTCCATCGATATTCATCAGTCAACTTTGCTGAAAAATAACAATGGGCGCTCTTAAGGAATTTCAACGTCAGATCCATCGGGATGCTTGGGATAATGGATCCTCTCTTCCTCCTCCCCCCTCTCTCTCTCTCTCTCTCTCTCTCTCTCTCTCTTTCTTGATCTTAGTCTTCTTGGTGATACTTGGTCTCTCTCCTTTTCTTTCTCTCTCGGCATTCTGACCTCCCTTTTTTTCCAATATGAATCAACAACGAATGTTTTCGTCTCGAAAAATTACAGAAACTTCTTTTTTTCCCTCCACTTTCATTATTCTATGCACGGCGATACTTTTCACCGGATCCTTCGGATCCATGCGAGACCGGAAACAGCCGATCGAAGTTTCCAAATAGTTGCGATAACTTTCTGTACAGAAAGTATTACTTTTAGTCAGCCATTTTAAATTCAATTATGTAAATATCATCAAATCGCAATGTTATAAAAATTATGAGGAAGCGTAATTTTACTATTAAAAAAAAATGTAAAAAAATATTTGTTAATGACTAAAAATGCCATTCGAAGAAAAAAGCCATTTCCTTGTTTTCTCATGTTTAAAATGATGGGTCTGATTTGAACGAAGCCCGCCTGACCGGTGTTGGTGTCGCCGGTGGTGTCGGCGGTGGCGTCGCCGGTGGTGTCGCCGGTGGCGTCGGCGGTGGCGTCGGCGGTGGCGTCGGCGGTGGCGTCGGCGATGGCGTCGGCGATGGCGTCGGGCGCGTCTCCATCTACCTTCCTCTCGGCTGACAATTGTTTTATCTTCCCGAAGTGGCGTCGTCACTTATAAAGACAAAGTTATCGCGCCGGTTCGCTCTTTCGATAAGATAAAGAGAACTCGCTAATTTGTATGCTCGGAGATGCCGATGTTGGAAAATATTATTGATACGATCGTAGACTGCGACGCGCGGCGTCACGGTAGCCGTCGCGTCCGTACGGTAGTTTTAACGTCGCGGCGTCGTGTCAGTGAAAATTTCAATTTAAGTATATCTATACACATGCATCCTCAGGAAAATAATTAATTGGCCTTTTCTGATTCGTAATTTACGCAATGTGCTTCCCGATGATATTTCGCCGCAGGAATACGTACAGGTAGGATCTTTGATAGTCGCGCTAATTTTTTTTGCTTTAAGATTAGGTTAGCATCTGGTTAGCTGAACAGCCTTAGAGTTTTTTTAATTAATAACAATAATAGACGGCTATAACTAACATTGGATTCGTTTATTTACGCATTTTAAATATTACTTGACCGTTTGGCGGTAATCGGAAAAATCCAAAAAAATACTGGAAATCCACAATCGATCACTCTCAAGTTGACTATCTCGGGATGCCACATTGGATATGAATTTGCTTTGATATCGAGTCTTTTGAGCGGCCAGCAGGCATTGCCCGTCGCCCTCCTCACCCTCCTCAGCATGGTCCTCGCAAAGGCGGCCGCTGCTCTTTTTTTCCACATGTTTCAATACAACTGCTCAATTTTTTGACACTTTAGATATTTCTTTGAAGTTAACCCAACCTCTTTCTTTATTCGGTCTTTCGGATCCTCAAAGCGAATCAATGCGAATAACAGGATTTCCGTAGGAAAACAGCCGCGCTGTAAATCCACGTGTCTCACGAAGTGTTGCTCTTCTGCGTCCCGTGGGTTTTCTCACTTTTTAAAGAGTAACACCGTAACACGGTGAACATGTAAGTTTTCGGAAAGTGACTAAGGTAGAAAGAATAGGCAAGAATAACGCACCTGACAAAGAATTTCGATTTACAGTAAACGTACCGAAGTTTCATTAAAAAATTGAACGATTTTCAAAAAAGCAAGACACCGTTTCCAAATAAAAATACCTCAAGATGAAAGTTTCAACCATACGATATTCCGTTAATGGACAAAACTATATAAGGACGTAACTGTAAACGTGAAAAATGGAAAGCACTGTATATCATACCAGGCGATACCAGTATTAAGCCGTAGCATTACGAGAGAAAGTAAAGAGAAGAAGATGACCATTTGTGTTGATAATGACTGCCCAGATGCTCGCACTGACAGTTGGCAGTCAGTAGTCAGTAGTCAGTAGTCGGTAGTCAGTCAGTAGGTCTCAACTCGAGCCATACATATATGTACATATGTATACATATAATTAACAGTGGAAATCATTACAAGAAGCCATCGTATTGAAACGAAGAAAGCATCATATTTCAACGATCAATGATAAACGTGACGATCATCGGAGGATAATATAAAACAAAAATCATTGAAATCTCAAAATCTTATCAACTTTTCTCCCCAAATTATCCACTGAGTTTTCTTCTCGTACTTTTGAATTACTCAAATGTGGATAATACCTGCTTTTATTATTATTTTTGTATCCTCTTCCGTTCTCCTCTCTATACGGTAGCCACTGCGTATCCTTGAGTATCGTCGTTGCTCCTGTACCGCCAAGATTTTCTCCTCGCCTTTCAGGGAGACTCGAGGAGGAAATCCTCTTTGACCCTTTTCAACGGGATCTTCCGAATTCTGTCGCCGAGGGTCGCCGCTCGCCAGGATCGATCGTCCTTTAGGCGATAAACCTCTGAACCGACTATATCTATATAGTACATATGGAGTCTACGACTGTTTGGTTATATATTCTATGTATACATACAGCGTCCGTACAGCCGTACGGCTGGGATGCTTAGGAGTCAATTTGTTCCTGGATACTTTGTCATACTCTTTATATCTTTATTTGGGAATTATCGTTTGCCGTTATCATATGGCAGCCATACTTTTTTGTGATAACGGACATCATATGTGTGCTTATACCAAATGCTGTGTATATATATAATAATTTCGTTTGATTTGGTAATGTTTCAGTAAAGATCGGTAGAATGTACTAATTGAATTTTTTGGAAAAATTTTGTAATCGTTGAACGAAACGTAATGATAACGATACGGTAACTGTAGCCTGTTGTAAATATCATTGATTTGTGAAATTGACGAATTTTTATCGGCTTTGATAATTTTTGTATCCTTAACGAGTGTTTTGTAAAATTTCTATAAAACTTGGAGGTTTTTTTTTTCATTCATTGTATTTTTTTGTGTTTAACCAAATTTATGTCGCCACGAAATTTTTCTTTAACATTAAACGAGTTTCTCAAAACTGCTACGAGCTTCGTAACGATATTAATATTAGATTGCGTGAAAATATTTAAATGTAACATCTGTATTTACAAATTGTATGTTTTTATGTTTCAGGTGAGTCACGATAGATGCTGATTATATTTTGCCGCCATCTTTATCTCACGGATACATTATCTATAGCGCGCGCGTGTGTGCGCGCACACGTGCTCGATATTCCACGTTTATCAATTTAATATCAGCAATGAATCAGTCAACATTTCAGAGGTATTTTTCTGCATCTTTGTTAAGCGTATCAATACACTTTTTTTTTATCAATTGACAATCAATCCCGCCTTATCAACTATTAACATTAGTCAACCCGCGAGAACCTAACAGTTCCGCGCATCGATATTACAAAAACTCCTCCATTACGGAACATCCGGATATTCTCAGTACGTTCGTTCTATTAATAGACATTGTTTTTTAACCACTGTGCACCACTTCGTGACGTCATCAGTCCTCCTTCCAACCCCCTCGAAAATTCTCTGAGCGAATCCATTAAAGCGCGCCTCGTAGCTCGTCGCTTTTTACTTGTGAAAAATTCGCATTCAGAGAGGCAAACGAGCTAGATTATTTACAATTTTTTTTCCAATTTTTCTTTTTCTCCCTTTTGCCTTTTTTACCCCATTTTTCACATTTTCTTTATTTCTGCCTCAACCCACCCTTCGTTCCTTGTCGTTTCCGTTTTTCTACTATTTTTTCCCCCCAGTACGATCACTCCCTGTGCACTTTGTTGCATCTGTACACATTATGCGTGTATTCGTTGCCAACTTTGTAAATTCATATTTTGTTTCTCAATTCGTCAAAAAATTTCATTGGAGAAAAAATTTTTTATTATTTATTGAACATTGATTATGCATTATCGGTGATTATCGATTCTAATAAGTAATTTTTGATAGATTCGGTCTCGTGTAAATCGATGATCGGAGAACACGAACCGATCATGATGATTTTGTACGGTGGCATCGCCATTTTGAGTATAAAAATGTTGACTATTTATATTTTTTCGTTTATCGCCCAATGATTGTGTACAATGTTAATTATGCAGAATAGGTTAAAAAAAATAATTTATTGCATCCACCTGACGTCAAAGCTTCCTGAGAAACTCGCATGATGGCGCCAGCGTCATAATTGCCAGCACAACCTAATTGTTCGCCTTGGGGACGATAATTTCCTGGGGAATGTGAAATTGCCTCGATGTTAATTGTTATCATTATTTTTTATAAGTAAACAATTATTATAATCCGAAGATATTTTAGTGTTGCGCAAAATTTGTTGGTAGCTACTAAGCATGCTTAATTATCATTACCGTTCGAAATGTTTTTTAGTGTTGTGCGAAGATTTTGAAAAAAATTATTTTTTCTTTTTACACTTTGATACAGGTGATCGAATTTACTATTGCGTTTGACTGTACCAAAGTGTCCAGAGACCCATTCTTACGGTCCTTTGAGCACATTGAGCGTCTCTTTGTAGCACATTCACTCGCTGCCATCAGCAACCAGTCCTGAATCAGCAGCACCGAAGTGATCGGTGAATGTGAATGGTGGCGGCGGCGGCGGAGGAGGCGGCGGAGGAGGTGCCAGTTCGACTAGGTCACCCGGCAGCTTTTGCACTGTTAGGTTGCAAGGTCGTTCGTCCGCCATTCCTCGATCGACCAACCGTCACGATATTCGAGTTTGGACTCGTACCTTTGCCAGCCAGTACCAACTGTCAGATAATTTTCTTAATTTTTGATAATTTCGAAAATAATGACATTGCACAATATTGGTATACTGGTTTGGTACCGAAATCGAAAAATTTTGATAAAAGCAACAATTTCCGAGGATTGGTACAAAGTCGTCCGTCTTTCGAAGATAGAACGAAAGTGACTGAGATTTTATAAATGGATTTCACTGTTTGGCGCCACTTTCGCGGTCATTGACCCCATACCCGCCATTTTGCGTTTCGTTTCACCAACAATCGGCGGCTGCACGGAAATTCCTTGCTGCCATTTTTTAATCCTGTTTTGCGATCACGTGGCTTTGCCATCGTTCGATCTGGATCCCGGAAGCGATCGTGTTTGCGGTTGAATTTTTGAGTCGTGCTCGACTGGTTTGACGGCAATAAAATTTCATGCGATTTTGATAACACGTGGCGCGTTTCGCCTTAGCTAACATTAAATCGCACAGATGTCAGTCTTATCGTTCGATCATTACTCAGTTCTTCTCTCGTAAACGTTTGATATTTGAAAAGAAATATATTCATTCGATTTAACAAATTTTGACTATTATAACGTTTAATGCGCGGTATAGCGTTACGTTACTTGAAACATAACCTCTTCCGGTTTTCGTTTCTTTTATTTTCTCTCGTGCATGATACTCAATGGCTAGTTATATATACCTATCTATATATGTATATGCATATGTATGCGGTCATAAAATCGTGTTGCGCAGTTTTGCCGTTAGGGCACGACGTGGCGCGCGCGATGCATCGCAACGATACGAATTAACTAGGAAGCAGGTCAGGCGCGGTGAGCATTTGTTTACTTACTCCGGCTTCCCCGGAGGAAGATCGCTTTCTTGGTCATCCCGACCGCTAGTTCCTCGCTCGACCGTTATATAGATAACAGAACAGCCCATAACAGAATGTCTGGTTCTTTCAGTTCCGTAGCTACTGGCAATCCTGGCCATAGCAGGTGTAGCCAGTGCTGCCACTTATTCACGTACTTCTTTCACTTCATCCTCCTAGGAAGCTAATTTGATTCTTATTTTCGGTCGAATTTTTTCGTGGGTGTCTCTCGTGATACTCTGACAATTTTGTGTTTGTTAATAAAAATGTTGATTTTGGGCTTTAACGGGGGGCGACCATTTGTGCATCGGCCTGACACTCCGCTGCACGGCAATGGAACAGAGTCCTAAATCTTGTACGTGAAACAAGTGCAATGGCTCTTATCTTGTTTACGTTTCGACCGACACGTGCGTTAGCCATAATGGCCATAATGATGCATTTCGAAACGACATTTCGGCGCGACTGTCAAAAAACACAACAAAATTTTGTGATACAAAAATTATCGAACTCTCTTCGATATCGTACAAAAACAAATTGCGACGAATAAAATTATTGTTAATTTCGTCTAAGCCAATAATCAATATAGAAAAAATGTTGCAATACTACTGTTACGCGCTATGAAAAAATCACCTTGTCCTTATAAAATACCTAAGCAACTGTATATCGATAATAAAAGACAGTGAGGATTGAGAGGGGTAAAGGCTCGTTTCCAAACTAGGAGCCTTTCGCGGATACATAATGGCCTTGCGTAATTTCACTTGCTTTATGTCATCGTAACTTTCGCCGACGATCCTTCGATCCTCGTCCGTGTGACGGTATCGCGTCGCTGATATGTGTACGAGGCATAATAGCTGCTGACTCATCTTCGTTGCATTACGAGTGACGCGTGCGAACGAGCGACAACAATAAAAAGGAAAACAAAAATATCGGTTAATGTTTCTGTCGCGATATGGATACTTTACAGCATGGCATAAAAGATATTTCGAAATTCTCACGTGGCGCTTTAAGCGCATCGAGCCACGATTGGTACCAGCGTTAAGGTACGTTCACACAGGTATACGCGTGTTCGTGGCTCGGCTCGCGGAGATCGGAAAATCATCACGTGCGAAACGAGCCTAATTAATCTTCAAAGTGTCAGAAACAACGGCGACTCTAACGACAACGGCTGCGCCACCTGTTGTTTGTCGTTGTCGCGGATCGTAAACCAAACTTTACGATGACGATATCGGCGTATTAAATCTATGCCGGTAGATGTCTCTAGTGTCGCGGCCATATTCGAACTTTATTCGATAGACCAGACAGTCTCGTAATTCACTTTCAATTGACCACTAACCACCAGACATTCAGCTGAATTTCCGATCTGCCTGTACTAATTCGTCCATTCGTCTTTTAATTAGTTATCAAGATTCATTAATCTCGTTGAATCGCACCAGATACGAATATTCGCGCACGCGATTAGAATACCGAGAATTCACCGAGTTTCTATCGATCCCAACTAGCCTTAAGGAAGCGCGTTCGTTCGACGAGTATGCAACTGCAAGTATCTTGCAATTATCTCATATTAATTGCGCGTTATCTTGTCGCAGCAGCCATTATCTACCATGCGAATACGGCCTTAAGCTTTTAGTTCGCGGCCGAATTATCAGTTATTTCGTGGAATTAAGCGCGGCCATTTTGAATTACAAATTATAACAATATTTATGATTAAGCAAGAGGATCCAATCGAATTAACACTGATAAAAGAAAACAAATTCTTCTTAGCTGTAGTTCGTCGCGTTGGATCTAGTTGATCTTGCGATTGAGGTTCTTCGTTCAGTCATCGGGAGGACGTAAATTTATCAGGGGGGTAACAAAAGTTTTTTGAACGATATTAGGATTTCAAGTTAACCAAACGTAACCGGAAGTACCTATCGAAGTTCTTCGTGATCTTTGTGGGTCATAGGAAATTCGTGGAATTCTTCATCGGGTAAATGGCAAGTTGGCGAAACTGCTTGATACTTTGGGAAAAGTTTTTGAACTAGAAGCCGGAAGTGGTCGGAGGGAAGACTGAAAATGAAGCGTCGACGTCTTTTGCCAATTTGAAGGACGTTTCGTAACACCTTATTCACTATGAAATATAGTCTAGGCAATAGTGACAATGCCAGTATGTAGTATACGCACGATATATTGGCAAATAGTATCTGTAGTCACTGTTGAGCTCTTGCTGAACTTGTTTCAAGTTTCTGTAAAGTTCTTAGGAACTGTAGTGTTGGTAGTTTGTATGCAGGTCATTTGTAACGAGCATACTAAATTATCGTATACAAGTATAGAGTCGATTAATACTGATACTCTAGTATTACTACTGAATATAAACTTCATACTGATACAAGTTGTATTTCTAAGTAGTAAATAAAGTCAGTAGACAGACAAGTCGCGTGTGGTTTTCTTGTAAGTCAGAATCGAGTTTAAGCAGTTTCTCTTGTTTTTGTTGAACAAAAATTGTTCTGTGCCGAATCAAGTTTTCTTGAAGTTGGACGATTCGAATGTTCGACTTTAATATGCAAGCCAAGTTATCGGTCGAATCAAGATAGAATAAATGAGACTTGGATAATTTTTTCGAAAACGTCCTGAATCAGGACTTGGCTTATCTGTAATTTCTATTGAGGGCTGATAACCTTTAATGAGCTGCCAAGATAACCTAAATAATGCAGGAACGCGATCAGCATTTTTATATCGTTCGGAATGATAACATTCGATTTATTTTTTGATGATGCACAAAATAAAATGTTAACCTGAGTTTGACACTGTTTTTACCTATTTATATTAAAAAATTTTTATTCGTAAAAACAAAAATTTTTTTACTTATTTGTGAGATTTTCTCTCGAGCGTGTGAGAAGCAGTACGAATTTACGTACGTATTACGTGTAGCGTAAATCCGCACGGCCTTTGTTACGGCCGCGAGAATTAATTACAGTCAAGGACAATACCTTGAGAGGATTCGTACATTTAGGAGAATCGAGTAAACAGGCACTGTTGCCTCTACGAGAAATTAAGACAAAGACGATACCAAGCAATAAAAATCGTTAGGTCCTTGTGGCGAAAAATTAAATAATTAAAAAATTGTATTACAAAAAAAAAAAGAGAAAAAATTCAATCAAAGTCATGTTCAAGCAAATCAGTAATATAGAATGATCCATAGATCACTATTACGAGTTTAGATAAAATTATTAATTTGTTCGTTATCTCTTTGAAGCTGCTAGTACAAGAGGACGACGGTCTCCAACTGGTACGACTGATCAATGCTCGTTACGTAAGACGGCCAGTCAGTAAAGCCGCCATTTTGTACAGTCTCCTCGGTCCGTCAGGTATAAATCTTAGATCAATAATCCATGACGATCTATGATCTACGATCTATAAAAGTCTTGAAAATATTTTTAACAGACTCCTTGTTCCGTGTTTAATGTCACGAAGTCATTCGCAGAACACTGTTCACGTTGTTTCTGCTGTGTTGTTGAACACAAGTATTTGTACGCGTACAGTAGAGGGTACAATTTTTGTAACTTGTTTTCTCTCTATACCCATAACATAGGTCGTTTCGTTGTTGTTGTTGTTGGTTGCCATAAACTTGCAGCTATAACGTCCAATGAGAATCGTCATGCATCGTCGCAGCTTATGACATTGAGGTCCGAGGCTGACTTTTTTTATCTCAAGTTTTTGAAAACTCGCAGATCTTTATGTCCAATCGGGTCTCGGTCTCAATATTGTACAGTCGACTCGACTCTGGTTTAAATCCATCCCAGTGACTGTTGTGCCTATACGCAATTACTCACTCTCCATTCGACTATACATACTAGAGTCATACAGAACCGCGTATATTTAATCATTATTATAAATCATCGACCGTACAATGACAAAGTTACTTACCGATTCGGGAATGATCTCAATTTCCATCGAAGACGGATTTTTCAAATTTCATTACCCATTACGCTCGTAACACGACGAATAAAATTTTGTCAATATTTTATTTTCAATAAATTTGTTAAATTCATCATTGCCAATATGGCGTCATCGTCAACCCACGTAATTCAAATTAGTTTCTACCGTATGTCTCAGCCCGATGCCGCGATGATTCTAGGGTTTTAATCAATGGCGATACCGGGCGTGGGCGTGTGTGACGTAACAGCCTGATATTGGCCAACATTGATTTCACACGATGCATTACCCAAGCCACATACAAAATTTTAATTATTCCGATACCCTTAGTTTTTGTACCTACGTACATAACCTAACTCAACCTAACCCAACGAAATTAATCTTGCCTTGAATCTGAATGGAATCCGCCAATTCTTTATTTATTTCCACTGTATTCGGCATGCTCTTGCGATCGCGGAAATATCAGCGTAGATTAAAGTGACCGATAAGAAAATTGCAAAACCGGAATTTCAAACCAAACCATTTTTATACGTCATTTCGTAATTCCCGGCTTCTTGACGGTTCGAACCACGTGGGCGATTATGACGTAAAAGGTCAGATTTAAATATAAATATAATAACGGATGCATATACTTAATCGATTGTGTCATCGTAATTGATCGCGGTTCGATGAAAATCAATGCTGTACTAATGTTTATAATAATTATAATAGTACCTGGTGATGCATAATTATAATCATTATAGCCAGCGATTAGACTTAGTTGTCATTCTTCGTCTTCGTTCATATATTTATGTGTTAATCGGAGAAAGGAGAAAGTACTTGGCAGGACAGTATTGCGAGTCCTTTGTCGTGTCCACTGACAATGATATCTGACTCTGACTTGGGCTAATCTAACCTGACTAGATAAAGTAAACGGGTTCGAAAGTGGCCGCTTATCCATGTGACGTTCGTGGAAATTTCTAATTTCAATTCCGTGCTAAACGGTAAACATTTTTCCGATTTCCAGAATTACCGTTATCGCTGCATTGCGAGATAAGAAAATAAAATGGCAAATTTTTGTAACTTCATTCGCTCGAAGATTGTGCGATGACGGGTGTGGTTTGATCGTACAAATTTTTTTTTAAAATTCTTGTCAAGTCGCCGCCACGCACTATCATTTTCTTTTGATTTCTTTTCGCAATTAGGTTACGCGTTTCGCTACTATTGTATCTGTGAAATGTGGACTCTCGGGTACCCGATGAGGCGTATCATTACCATTTTTTTAAAGATGTGAAAAGTATTGAAAAAAAATAAACAAACGATAGACAATTGATTTAAATGCGCTTACGACGGCGCCAGGCGTCGTGACGCGCATGAATTTTCATAGTGGGAACGAAAGGGAATCGTGATTGGCTATTTGAATTTTTGACACCAAAAGCAAATTGAAAATTGACGTAGCCAAGTCGATTGAAAACAACCGAGTAGTTTTATTGGTTCGGAAACTAATTTTGTTGCCGCCTGCGTGATCTCTTTGTTCCACCTGCAGGCAACGATGAATTTCGCGATCGATGTATTATCTATCGGGATCATATCAATCGTCGATAGTGGTTAAAAATATAAATGGATAAATCTTTTGTAGTCTAACTTAATCTTACGGATACTGTCAACGCCGTTATATCATTTTCAAGTGGATTAAATAAAACCGTAAAAAAAGGAGATAATCCATTTAAATAATTAAAAATAGTTAAATCAATGTCCCAGTTATCAATAAATATTGTAAAAAATAACACGCGCGGTGAAGATAGGAAAAAGAATTTTGCAAAAAATATTTTCATACAAAAAGTCCTCTGTTCAACGTAACCGGCGACTGTCGCATCGCTGGAACCAGAACCGAAACAAAGTCAGCCTCTATTGTCGCTCGTAAACTAAACTCAGCGTACAGTCGGAGCGACGAGTGAAAGTATTTATTTGCCGCTCGTCCTCGTAGAAATCGTAGATAAACGAGCAAAGCATCGATCAGAAATAATCAAAATTTTTTAATTCATCCTCGTTTTGTATATTCAGGGTAAGTACCGATGGGATGTGCAATACGAAATAAGGGGGTTGAAATATTCATCCCTATCTAAAACAATTGACAACCAGTGACAAATATATATATGTGTATATATAACGAACCATACCTACCGGTACTCAGATACCGACAAGCCAGGAATATCATCGCACTTGCTTTATACAGTTCGATAAAGCAGCCATAGTGAATGGCGCACTGGTGGTTCTAGCTATAAGTGTCGTAAGGCCGTATCGGTGTTCGTGGTGTTCATCAAGGTGGTGGGGGGTCTAAGGATAGTCGGTGGTGGGGAGGGGTAAGACAGAAAAGTGGGCCACCGATTGGTCGTTGGAAGAAGAACGGCTGAAGAGGGAGGAGAGGCACAACACTTCGAGGTTCTCGAGAAACATCGCGCCGGCCAGTCAAGCTCAAACCGCGACGTGCGCCGATAGTCCGACTGTTCGACTGTTCGACTGTCAACAGGTTCCGGTTGCCCGTGTTTGACAGTTTTTTTCTTCCGGTAGCGCAGCGACGTGTTGATCGGACTGTGGCCGTGAGCGTGTTGAAAATAACAAAAGAAACAAGAACAAAAAGGTTGTTTCGTGCAAAATACAAGAAAGGGGAATCGTTGTGAGGAGATTTGGTGTTTGTACCGTGTATTTTCATTTTATGGCTTCAAACGGTGCGTCGTACGGTTGGTTGGTGTTGTTGTGCCTCTTTTGTTGTTGATAATTTGTGCTTTCAACATTTGATTCGACGGTTGTCGTCTGTGCGTTCTTAATGAACACCAGTGTTGACCACAGTGCGCGCGCGCGCGCGCGAGACTTGTGACGTAGGTCACATGCTTAGCGACTGTTACGGGTCCGTTAGCAACTTCAGGGTCGATCGGATCTCTCGGCATTCGCACCTTACAGAGTCGTACAGCTACAGGACTGTCGCTACTGGTGCTACTGGTGCTACTGGTCTCTACTAATACTATTACTTTTAGCCGATAGTAGGAAGCATTTCTTTTGTTGATGCGCGAAGTTGTCTGTCCTTTGGGATATCATGCGGAATCCCACTAGATCGACGTACAGTCGACAACTTCAGTCAGCAGTCAGGTTTGTGGCTACGGCCGACATTGGACATGGCTACTTATGGCTCCCACTTTCGCAGTCGATTTTATTTCTTTTGTGTTTGCATTTTTTTTAAGCAATCTCAAATTTGACGGCGATTCATAATTCTTTATTGTAACGTTAACGGTCTCTACGATAGTACTGACCTTGTAAGTTAACACTACGAGTACGTCCTACAACTATACCTGTACTGGTGCAGTTTCTATGCGCGCGATTCTTTCGCGTGCTCTGCTGTTTTCCTCGGATGGACGCGCTTTGCTGTTATTAGCCAGATGCGAATGGCTGCTTTGCTGGCTTATAATGTTTACCGCTAGCTGATATCAATTCAGGAAATTCTTGAGCGAATTGAACAACACGTGGGTCTAGTATCGCTCGATTACTTTGTGCCGGTACAGTTTGTGCGCGATAAACGCAAAAATTGGTGGTTGCATCAAATATTTAAAAACAAAAATGTTGTTGTATCGTGCGGTTAGGACGTTTGTTGTTGCTATTTATGGAGCATTGCGTTATGGCTTTGGTAGGGGATTTTTGTAATACTGTATAAGGACACACCTAACTACTATTAATATACGATGAGTAGAGCGTTACTGGTTTCTTTTTTTTTTCTTCCGATGGATTAGCAGTTAAACTCGTTATATGGAATGAAAATGTCAAATTTTAGTGATCCCACATCAATAGTCACAAATACACTGCTTCGTGTGGGAAAACTCGTATAGTGGCTATTAAGCGTTTATCAACAGCTGGTGGCTAAAATTAGAATGAAAGTGGAAATACAAAATTTCATATTATACAGTCATTCGGTATGCATTTCGAAAATATCGGTAAAAATTCTTCTAGGCGAAAATAATGTTTGAAAAAAATCTCCGAAATTTTATTAACTCCCAAAAATGTATATTTCGTACGAAACTTGTATTTCGATAGAAAAAAAAACCTAAAAATTAATCTCGACTCAAGAAATAGTTTTACGCTGGAATCATTCTTGTAGACGTTAAAAATTTTTTTTTTCTGGTTCTACTTTAAGACGCTTATTACCATTTTCACGAGTCGCTCAACGCCGAAGGTCGTCTTGGCGATAACGCTGACGTAACTGTCGTTGCAAATAATTCTGCACTTATACGTATTAGTCCGTCATACGTTACGAAATCAACCAATCGTAAAGCAACATGGATAATTATCACGCTGTAAATTCAGTCGTCATCGTTGTATATTAACACAGCTGGGAAAGTTCGGCCGATGAGTCAAAATCCTAATAGAGCAAACATAAACGAGAGTTTCTTTCCCGTTTCCTAATTTTACCCTCTTCTCTCCGTCGCCGCTATGGCGGGAACAGTCTGTCAGTTTGAACGTTAAAAAAAATGTTCGTTTACGTAAACCACTTTGTTCGGGTCTAGGAAAGTTTTTTATCTTTATCTTTTTCTTTTATCCTCTCTTGCCAAACACACTTGAGATTACAAGTATTTGATAATATTTTTTATTTGCCATTCCAAAGCAACTGAAATATTCCTAAAGGAGGTACTACCTGAACATTTTTTTCCAACGTTCCGCTTCCTTGAGAATTTCGTGTAATCTTTTTGGCTCATAAACTTTGGTAGCCTCGTTATAATATTGAGGTCCGATTAGGCACAAGCGAATTGCGATAGAAATTTTTGGAGGGCTCCAATGTGCATTAGTGATTTTTCGAAGCGTGTAACCGCAATTTACGTTGCCAGTCAAATTCCGTTGGAATATTCCTCGGCAGCCATTAAAGTTCTTTGACCTCGATAATTCGATATTAAAGGTCAATTTATTGAAAGTGACCGACCAGGCAGTAAGAGAGTGAAGGAGTGAATGAGGGGGGGGGGGAGAGGGAGAGAGAGATTGACTTAATAAATTGCTTTACCGTACAAGTCTCCTACGATTCACCAAACCTATTCTCAGTATGACGGCCAATCATCGAACAGTCGAAATATCGATTTGATCGACATTCTTTTTCTTTTTTCCACTACGAAGAAGAGCAGGCCATTCGTTTTTAATTGATTCATGAAAGCCCCTTTGATTTTATTGAACTTCTCATCTCCCAGTGATAACTCGAATATGCACGTCTGTCTGATGTTCGCATCAAACATGTAACAGTCGATCGAATTGGACTGCAGAAAAAAAGAGGAGTGGCGGAAATTCACTAAAAAATTCACTGGCTGTCAGTGTCAATAAAGTATTCGAAACGTGACGTCATAGGTTGACGCTTGCAATTTAATAATTACGGATAGGAAGTGCGTGTCTGTTTGCTGACACACGTGTGCTCGCTGAGGCTCGTATACTGTACCATTGTTGTACGTACCCATATTTGTACGTACATGTATATACATTATGTGTTGTATACACATATATTTATGTATAAGTAATTGATTGATTTAGGGAAAGTAACGAAAAGATCCAAAAAAAATTTAATGAAACAATCACAAAGGCATGACAAAAATGTTGTTTTTATACGTTACTCGAGATAAAAATAACGTTGCTCCATTTTCTTGTTCCACTCAATCACCTTTTAATTTTTTTCCCCGGAAGCGCAACACGGAAAGGCCACTAGATCGCCTCTTACAGAATTTTCTCGTCACTCTGCGTCGAAATCCACAACGACAACTTTCATATTTATTTGCGTCCTTAACGCGTCGCGTCGCTGCACTCGACTGCTGCGCCCTTAAATTAACTGCCAGTCACTTCCATTGAACTTGACAAACGTCCGAATTCACTTTCGCCTCGTTTCCACTTTATTTCCATTTTTAACTTTTTTATTAGTCAAGTGCTCGGACGTTGTATTAGTAATTCATGGAATTCGATACAACAACGACGACGAAATTGCGTTGTACGTTTCAACATTTTGTTGTCGTCGTCGTCGTCGTCGTTGTTGTTCTTGTTGTTGTTGTTGTTTGGATCTGCCCGATGGTTTCGTTTAATCTTGACCGCGATACAAATGTTATACAAGGTTGTTGTCCTCAAGAACAACTCTTGTTGTATTAACCCGGTAAGGGGAGGCTATTAAAGCCGAGTTTATTTATGGCGACTCGCCGATCGATTGCTGGCTTAATGGGTGAATCGAGAGTAAAGGAAGCATCGTATTATAAAAAGCTTATTTATTCGCGTTATTCACTGACCTCCTCTCCTACTCGCTCTTGTTGCTCGGAAAAAAAAGTATCAGACCGAAGTGGTACTTGCATGATATTCTTTATAGCGGTTATTTAAAAGCAAAATTATGGAGAAAGCACGGAACCTCCCATGCGCAAATGGATAACTATGTAAAACAGGTATACAGCCATACGGTTGTCGCTTATTGGCATAACCGATTTTCTGTCAAATTTTTCAATTCCTTGGCGTCTTCGCGGACTGACCTCCGATGACCTTGCCACTTGCTGATTGGTGTCAGCAGTCGCGTTACCGGATTCAAATCAGGTTCCATATTACTCTTTCGCATACCCATTAACGAAAGTGTGTCGATTAACTTTTACTATGTGATTTCTCACTAATGATTTTAAATGTATCGGTTCTCTCCAAAAGTTGAATTTCCCAATTATCAATATTAATGAGTTTCATTAATTTAATTTTTTTATTCCTATAACTCATCGATTCATTATACACTAATAATTCTAATGCACGTCAAAAATTTGCTAGTTACGGTAGACGTGAAATTGTGTATCGGGTGCTTCAAGTTTCAAATGAAATACAGCCTGTGTCTGTATACAAGACGATACAGGATCCATCAAAAGTGATCGTGATCGGTATATAAATTCTAAATTAACAGTCAGTTATTAATGTAAACAAGTTATACCGGGTCGAAATAATTCACACGAAAGCTTCAAGCTGTCATTTAACGAAACGTGACGATATGACGTCAGTCGTTCTGTCGGGGCTGCTTGAGTTTCTGAAACAGCCTGTATGAATATAGATTAAAGCCGCATTAACAATGGCCACAGGAAAACCTCTCTGGGCCAGACAGACTGTACAAACAGTTAGGGTTTCTTAGGGTTTCCACGTGTCTACTTGTGCGTATGTACACTTGGATGTATATACTATATGTCGATAGATACTATAGATAGGTATCTACGTGTAGTAGATACTTCAATTTCGCTCCTTTCCACTTCCATGCTGCGCCAGGGACATTTTGCGGACAGTCTTGGCTACCTAGGCGCAAAGATAGCAGACTTTCTCCAGATCATAAACTTTTACTTTTCCTACGCTCCGATCCGCAAGTCTACGTGACCGACCTGCAGTACAGTCCGATCGTTAAGTTGCCGCATACACGCTCTGCAATCTGCGAATCGAATTTGTACGGAGCTGTATAATGACAATTGCTCTTTATTGCTATTGCTGTCGTTGTTGTTGTTGTTGCTGTCGTTGGGGATGAATTTTTGTAGTTTTACTTACGGTCGTGTCTGACACACGTCTCGTATTTGGAATTGTCGTCACGATTTTTTTTTTCGCGATTTCAAAAGTAGTCCGGAATCATTATTTAGAATTTTATGATCGGTTCGTGCGATTATTTTTGTTGCCGTATACGAAAACCCTGGTTTATTCCGGAAGAACGAGACAATACAGTTATTTGTTGCCGTAAACACACCGGTGGGAAGTCGATTGCTCGTAAAACGTGACTTTCACGCTGGTCCACTTTGAATACGTGGAAAAAATGCTGGTTTCCCGAAGTAAACGAAAAGACCCTGTAGTGGCGGATAATTGAACGTTTCATACGCAACTTCCGTTGCGCCATACCGATACGACACAACCGTAAACCAGAGCGCAACGTAGTTCTGGGATCAATATTATTGGACGTATCGCCGAGGCACTTTAACTGGGAGGAATTTTCTTTATTCGCAATACGCGACCGCACGCAACAGAACCGCCCTTTAATTTCTGGCTTGTATTTCCCTTGCGAATTTTCATCCGATGGGAATTTAGCGAGTCTTTGAAAATTGCGAACTTTGTCCTTGGATCTTTCGAGAGAGTGCAGACGGATGCAAAAAGTAAAAGTCGAGGAAGAAGAACTCGCAGAACTTACGAGTATCGTCAAGTTCTTGATTCTCGAAGTTCACCAAGGGGGAGGAGGGAACTTTTCTTATCTTTATCCTTTATCTTCTCCCTCGTTCCTCTCCCGAGAGTGCTAAAGTGTGTTTGCCCCAGGGTAGACAACTTCGCGCTGCACTCATTGGTCTTACGCGAGCGAGGCTGCAAGTGGTTTTGCAAAATTGAATTTTTTCATGAAAATTGTCGAGCGCTATGAGAGGATTGAGGTTCAGTGATATTCCTTATTTTGGAAAATATTCCAACAATTTTTCCTCTTCGATAACATTGAATTTCTTTCTGATTTCTAATCCTCTTATCAGGCATATCGATCCAAAATATTTCTGTCTGAGAATTTTGAAATATCGATCTTACTTTTTTTTTTTTAAATATCTATTCTCGTACAGATAATCAGGAAGGAGCATTGGAATACCACGCAATTAGTATGCGATACATTAAAGTAGCTTCTCTAGTATATATATCTATAGTCCTTAGTACTAGAGAATATAAGTAGCCGGTCTTCGTATACATAAATATACATGTTGGTCGTAGTACGTGCGACCTGCATTTTCAACGCAGCGACAAATTCGAGCGGTACTTAGGTACAAAGTAAAAATGCCAGCTGCGTAGTTAAAAATTGTGCGGCACTCGCGATATCGGCACTACTAAATGCCCCGTTATAAAGTTGTCACACGGTTGACGCAGTAGGTCGAGTCAAAGATCGGATGGCCAAAATAAATGTGAAAAAGTTCCTAACCACGTATAGTGCACGTCACAATCGCATCACAATAGTCGGGAACTGCGTATAGAAATCCCAGAACAAGGAAGAAGAATCGATCGTATTTGATCTTGTGGTTGTTTTACGAAGAAAAGTTGTATATAAAAACAAGAGAAATGAAAGTTGTTGCACGTACTTGAAAGTGAGCCTTGAGACTTTCTTTCAAGATAGCAATTTATTGGCAAATGTTATTTTCAATAATTGACATATACCCGGCGACTTATTAGTACAAGTTAAGTTTTTTATTTATTTTTATCGACCGTTGATAATTTTCGTATTTATACTCCGATACAAGGCGACGTATTTTTCAATTGTATTTTGTGCCCGGAAGAGATCAAAGTTTTTGTACAAACATTGTCGATGAGGATACAGCCAAACAATGATGACTATTCTTCCTGTCACATAGGACATTCTTGTTTCTGTTTTATCGGGCCTTTACGAACGCAAAGAGTCAATTAAAATAGAATTTTATATGTAAATAATTCATAATCGAGTTCTTTGCCATCTTTGTTGTCATATCTTTTTCATTTTATTGCGTTGGTGTTGCTTCGTGTCAATGTCTTTTCTACGCTGTTGCACACGTGTCTGCCAACTGCTTTGCATACAATACAATTTGGAGGCACTTCCAATTGTAATGTCGACGAATTGTTGAATTATTTTATTCGGTATATATATGTACACACACACGCGCGCCCTGTAAATAAAATTGACGTGTTAAAATAATTAGAATCGTGAAAATAAAATTTGTTGCTAATAACAATTTTTACATAAAGCCAATATTCTTATCGTGATTAGTCAAGTGGGCTAAACCAAATTATCAATTGCAATAAAAAATAAATAAATAATACCCGACAGCCATAACCATGTAAGCTTTTCCAAAATGCACGAAAATCCATAGGTGCTCGTTACCGCGACCTAGATTTCTCATTTGTCACGCACAAGATAAATTAGCAGAGAGCGCGTCTCCTAGTTTTGTCGGTAAGTCATGGAAATAAAAAATATCGATTGTCCCAAATCGAGGACAATGGCGAGTCGTTTTCTCGTCGCGTCGCGTGTCCGTGATATATAATATTTTGCCGAACGGGCGTCGCGACGCGTAACGTCACTTCTACGCGTCCACGTATGCATTCACGAGGGAAAGTTAGCGAAGTAAATGAGAACCAGCATGCGTAGTGCGATTGCGAGCCGGACGAAAGGATATTAGTAGTTTACAAATATTTTTCTTCTCGTTACGTCTGTGCAATTTGGCTATATTTTGTTCCCGTACAAAAAAAATAATTGCACGTTTGAAAGTCCATAATCATCAGCCCGAATCAATACGATCTTGATAACTTTAATCGCGCTAACACCTTCTCCTACGTTCGAGTCCGTGACTCTCCAATTAAATTGAAATTACATGGAATTACGGTAACTCCGGGATTCGTCATTGTAACGGTTCAATTTTTAAATTTTAAATAGACATCATTTTTTTTCTACTTAATTTTGTTGTTGTTACCTTCATTGTATTTACAACTGAAATTGTACAGTTCTTTGTACCTGACACACTTTATTGTATGTAACCAATCTTTAAACTTGTTGACAACATACACATACATATATTGTCGTATGGAGTGGCTACTCGACCCAAGAACGTTATTTTCAATTAAAACCTCCTTTAATTAAACTGACGCACTCGGCGTGTCGAATACCTACCTAAGCCCTCGGAGCTTCAGATATCCCTTGAGCTTTTGAGGCCGTAAAGGTCATAAAGCTTCTGCAGCACTGTCGGGAACCAACGGCGGGCGGCTACTATGCCCACCAAGACAACCTAGACTACCTAGACAACCTAGACAACCTAGACTACCTAGACTACCAAACTACTAGTAATGTTCGCACTGCTGGTATAGCCACTATTATTACTACCCGTGAGCTTTAGCTACTAGCCCAAAGCTCTCTACACATCCCAGCTTAACTATCTTCGAGCTTTTCGAAATATTTAACCTGAAACCGTGTTAACCTAGTGGCGTGTAAAATAACCGAGTTTGCTATACCGCAAGTATGACGTACTTTGGATACAAATGGATACTTTAAAGTCTTGTATACTGTACATGGATTATATGCATATGCTTGTATGAAAAAGAAAAAATATGTTCAATATTTGTTTTGTACAATTATTATATTGTTATAAACAAATTTTTATTTCACCTGTACCAAAAGCTTTTCTTTATCAATCCTGATTCGCGTGTGAAGGAAAACAAAATTTTAAGCGCTTTAAGGTAATTAAGAGCAGTGAAATGAAAATTGTTTTTTACATAAATATTTGGCCTTTCGTGTTTTTCACGTTGATCATTAATTTGCTTGCTGCTTCGCTTTGAACGTCGAATTTGTATAATTGCACAAAAACGGGGAAATATTGTAGTTTACACGTTCCGTTAGGTTTGGCTCTGCGTAAATAGGAGTGTTTACCATGGCTGGACCTGCTGCGCATGCGCAGTCGTAATGCACGGCGCGCGACTTTTACCTCGTTCGAGTTTCGTTTCGCGTGGCGCCAAGTAAATAGGATAAATGGGAGGCTAAACCGGTAAAAGACTCTTTTTCCTTTTAACCTGACGATTTATCTAATTCCGAGATAACCGTTTGCGCATGAGCACCACTGTCACCCTTCATCACCATTATAAATTTGTTTTCCTTATCATTTGTTATCTATTATTAACGCTTCCCTGGCTAATGTATTTTTGATTAACGAGCCTTTGTTTTTTGTTCATCCTCGGCACGTCGTTTGTATCCTGTTTAAATAGAGATTAGCGTCATTAGCATTTTTGTGTTTTGCATTTTTTGAATTTTCATTTTTTGTTACCTTTTTTTTTAACCCACGCACGATACGGCTCTGCCATTTAGTCCGTTCGCAAACCGCTCGTCTGTCAGTTGATTTGAAGGTACTACTTGACGAGACGGCATTAATTAGAAAAACTATTAATTGGCCCGAGCAATTAAGCAGCAACGGCCAATTAGCTGCGCAAATTGTTGTTGGGTTTCTAAAATCAAAAAATTGCGACCGTCTGACACTTTGAACGCTCCCTGAGGAAATTGCTAGATTGCATGTAATTGCTTAGTACAGTGTATACGGTCCATCAAAATGAAAAAATTTGACAAAAAATATGACAGCTAAAAACACGTGCGTTCTTTTATATCCGATTATTCGGCCTGAACGTATCGCCCGAACGTAGTTTCACCATAAGAAATTGGCACTAATTTCGAAGTATGTGATTCGGCTAAACTAGCCTGTATGTGTATACGTGTGAATTTTTTTGGGAAAAAAAGTCATGCTAATTCAGACAGCCTATCGATTATCTTTTCCTTTAATACGTACACGTATTTATGCACGTCGATAATCTTTCGATAAATTGTTTTTATCGCGACTATATATTATCCAATTCATTAAAGTGCATCGGCTTACCTGACTAATGGTAAAGCAAATTATTGAATTTGAAATCGGAATTAATATTTTCCGAATTTTCGAATTGCTATATCGACGAGATCAAGTATATGTGAATTTTGAGAAAATCACGTGACCCGGCGAGTTTCACAAAATTTTTCGATAAAGCATGTCAAATATTTTTTTGGTCTATTTCAGATTCATAATCAGGTATATTTAATGCAAGTAAATAACCTTATATATGTACTGCAATCTACTCTTATAGTGGTCAATGTTAACAGTACATACAGTAGTCTCTATTTCGGTATCATAGCATCATGCAACAAATTATATATATTTACTGATTATCGTTTATAGGGGGAGGACGTTCCCCCCACCACTTTACGTTGACCGTCGGTTCGCGACTGTATCGAACCTAAAGCCGAGTTTCCAGTGCGTAGTTCACGACTGTGAATCAACCAGTGCGGTGTTACAGTGCGAGGTATAGATTCATTTAGATGAAACTAAATTAATACGACCATTGAACAACGCTTAGTGATAAAAAATTATATTTTTTTTTTGTAAAATATTAAAAATGCCTTTACGCGTAACATAAGGCTGAGGAATTTAGGTCGATCTGAATCGCCAGTGGTAATGGGGAAAAAAAGTTCAAAAAATGTTTTTAACAACGATAATAGTGGTTCGCTTCGGCTGAATCTTTATTATCCACGTGCGATTGTCAGAGAATTCTTTTTTGCTTAGAAAATTGCTCAGGTGTCATGTGTGGATTTCGCACTCATTGCTATGCATCGGCTTCGATTTTTCGTACGTGCGTCCTCGATATGAATAGTCCGTAACAAGAACGAACGGTATCGCGTACGACATGTGTTGGACTATGATGACGGGCATTCAAGAATCTTTAATGGTCGTCATTGCCTGAGATGGTGATTAAGAGAAAAAAAAATTGGTGTCAAGTTAATTTGGAATAAATTGAAAAAAATGGAAAGTTTTGAAAAATGTGTACCCAGTTTCAGTATATTATGCCGAATTTTTTGATGATCATTTTTTTTTTAACGTTAATCATCGATAGATTATATTAATTATCATATTTTACTTAAAATTTATTGATTGACTCAAACGCTATATTAGAAAGCCCATGTTCAATTGTTTAGTTTTCGGAAACCAGTTTTACAGCTATTTACGGATGTCAAAATGACTGTAATGATGTTTATCGCTCACCAATTATTGGTCATCGCAAAGTCATTGGTGTGTATGTATCTTGTAGTTATTGGGGAATTAGCAGTGATCCATAATTTCGAAAATTGGATAAAATTAATTTTTCATATATTGGTATCGGAATTTCGAGTTTTTTTTTTTATAGAAAATTGTCTCGTTTATAAGATTTTTACGGTCGGACGGGTCTGAAATTCCAGTTCTGAAAACCTTGGTTGGCCTTTAACTCAAGTCGAGTTCACTTGACTCCGTTGGCTGACTGGAATAGTCAGTTGGCTGACTGGTTCACAACTGGCTGTGACTCGACGCAGTCAGTCGCGACCCAGTTTCAAAATCATTTTTTTCCATCGACTGCTTCTTACCAAGAAACATTCGTTTAACCTAACCTAATCTAAACAGTGATTCGTAGATATTTTGGAAATGATGTTTCTGACTCTTTTTTCCCCTGTTTGTTGTACTTTCCCTCGTTTGGTTGTTTTTGTTCGAAAAAATCTGACTGTCGTTATCAATACGTTATTCGCTGATATACACGAAATTATTTTTACTCTCGACGACCTGGAGTCGCGACGAGGCCATGCATATATTTTGGATACCCGTTAAATTTGGAAAAACTCATAATTGTAATTTTGTAATTCTTGAAATGTTTACACAAACGATTGCTCGACGTGTGATGTTGATATAATTTTTTATTTTTTTTTACACATTATTTTTTCACCCATACCACTGCACTGACACAGGATCTATTTATATGCCTGCGCTATTACCACTGACAATAAAAGAAAGTCTAGTTGATCTCCTTTCCAAGAAATTCTCGATAACAGAAATATTGCTATGGGAGACACTGGATAGAAATATCCAGTGATAAAGTAGTATAGGTTATGGAAGCTGTAAAAAATATTCCACTCACGCTTTACGTTTCCGCAATAAGGAAAAAAAATATTTCACGCGAAATTGTTTGAAATTGAAAAAGACAAAAGGTCGTAAAAATGTTAAGAAGTATGTTAAGCTTATTTGCCTAAATGCTTAAGTGCATACTTATTTATATATTGTATATGCAAAAAATTGCATTTCATATATTCCATACAGATGTATATTCGCATTACCGTATGAGTACAATTTAAAGAAGTCCTTAATAGGATTCGCAGCGGGACGCGAATTCTTTTTATCGTTGTGCGCATGCGCACTGGTCGTGAATCGTGTGCACGTGAATTCAGCCTGCAACTACAACTGCAATTGCAACTGCAACTGCAACTGTTGCTGCTGTTGTTGTTGCCATTGGAAGTTGACCCGACTTGACGTGACTCGACGCGAACAGAATGAAAGGAGGACCGACTGGCTTGCGCAATGCGTACACGTTAGTTTTTGTAATGGCGAACCGATGCGGAACTCCGTACGAAACGGTTCTTGTCAATTAGGACTTGTAAATCAAAAAGTAAATTCGTCGCTGTAGCGATAAACAGTTAAGTCAATACGGATTGAAAATCAGAGGAAAAACGACGCTAGGATAAATTAGATGAATTGTGAAAAAAAACCGCCTAAATAATCTTTATTTTTTAAGGGAAAATTGGCGAATATCCATGTATTCTGTACAGGTTGAAGAGAGGAAAAGTTTGATGTTTCTGCCGTAGAATTATCGGGAGTCGAATGATATTCGATTGAAATACGATAATCCAATCGTAACATCGCTTGACCAAGGAACGAGATAAGAAAATCATAAAAAATAATAGAGGGGGACCCGTAGCCATGTTCGAAAGTCCGCTGTAAAAATATCAACTTAATTATTTATGTAATTTCAAAAAAAAATTATTTGACAGGTCTGTTGGATACCGAAATGTATCTTTTGAAACAAGACGGCATCGGCACCGCGTTTACAAACCAAAGAATATTGTGATATGTTAAGAAAAAATAACAATGACGCTAATACGAGTCGATTGAACCTTGAACACTGGATGAACCCCATGAACTACATTAACCCGGAGGTTCGAGAGGCGTGACGAAAAACCGTCGCACGCTGCGCGCAGTGACCTTTGTGTGTGACGCAAATAGAACAAAAATCGGAAAAAATTGAATATTTTTTTTTCTCAAAAATATCAACATAAAAAAGTGAAGTAATGTTCGGTGCGACGATGATTGAGGCACGTGAGAGAAGAGCTGCTTGCAGCTCACAGCCTCATCATCATCATCATCATCATCAACATCATTATCATCAGGTGATAAAGACAACGAGGGTTCATCAAAGTTCACGTACCAGCAGGGTCGTCACTGTACAAGAAAAGGTCATAAGGTCACGACTGCAACTCGGTTATTCAACGCCTACGGCTTTTATGAACCGGTATATCTTTCTTTGAAATTTTTCTAATTTTTCTCTCACTTTTTTTACACATATTTTTAGCAACTTTATTTTTGAAATATTCACATTATCGCAGCAACCCACATTTTTATTCGCACTCCATCCTTCCACTTCGCGATATTTCAACAGCGACACGTACATCGCTGTTGGCCCGGAATCACGTGCTCGTATGCCAAAAATATTTTCAGGAAGCGTGCAAAAAATTTGCGACTACCGATTTTTCTTCAGGAAATATAAGTTGAACGCGAATATAAAAAAAAATGTGTGTTAATACCTTTGTCCCACTTAATAGTAAATACTGTACTCTAATTAACCTAATCCAACCTGACTTTTTCCATAAATGCTCAGCCATGACACATGTAGGGAACGTGTGTACTTTCTAGGCAGCAATTTATTTATGCTTCAATTATCCTGACTTGCGTAATCAAATTTGTATGTTGCGCATTGCGCAATTTCGTACCATAGATAACAAGACCAAAGCAAAAATATCAATCGATTCGTTTGGTGTTGCAGGTATAAAATTATGAAAAATAAAAATTTTTTTTTTCTGTTTCAGGTAAGGATGAACGATGTCGCTTGACCCGCTAATACAAGAATTCTTCAAATTTCAGCAAGTACAAAAAAAATGTCATGAATTTTTTTTAAATTGTATTATATATCGCGATTATACATAGTACGCTATAGTGAAAGTATGAGAAGAAAAAAAACGTTGTAACCGAACTCTCATCCCATATCCCAGCCACATTAATTCCGGCCTAACGTCCATTCGCGTCCACATGTGTAGCATATACGTTACTAACCTGTCCTGACCGATTACGTAATGTCGGGTTGGACTTCTTTACATATGCGCGACATATGCTTCTTCATTGCTGACATAGCTGTACTCTAATTCGCACCTACTATTTTAAAAGTGACACCCTATAGAGAAGTACAATACATAAGTATAGCCATGAAGGTATTACTTGTCTTTCTCCTAATCTTACAATTTCCTTGGCTACAGCGATACGCAGAAATACGTATGTAGGACGTGCGCGAAGTGAATATTATTTATAAAATTGTTGCTGTAGGCAGTAATTTTTTGTTTTGTTTTACGGAATCGCACCTTAACTCGCCATAGACGTTACCTTTTACGGTACACGGCGAGTCAGTCTTTCAATGTTCTTTATTGCCGGTTCAGGCACGGGTTCATTAAATTTTAATGACTCGTATGGTGGTTTGCAGTTTTTGTTTAATTCACTCGAAATTATTATTATATATTCCGTGGATACACGCGGTACTGGTGGTTTACGAGGTTAGTAAATATTTTACAATCGGTCGATGGATTTTTAATTTAATACATTTTCAGCATTGGATATTTTGTGTGGAAAAAAGTCTGCAGGGTACATATGACTGCATGAAGCCAATTTTTGAACTGGGTGAGAAGATAGCGAATGGATATATGAACAATTCGAAGAATACTTTTTTTTTGTTTTATCTTTACGGTCTATTAATATTGTTGGTTACATACGTTTTTGTTGTTTGTATTTACAAAATTTTATTATCTATATTTAACCAAGAATTCTGTTATCGGGTCAATTATTTTTGCTTGACTAATTAATCTAACTTTATTCATACGCGAAAGAAGATCAAAATTTTGCGACAGCCGTTTTGACGTATTTGTTAAAAAGTTAAAACTGTCTTCAATTGTTGGCGTGAATCCAAATTTACCAATTTCTAATAACAATTGGAATTTTACAGTCAGCGGTTAACTTCTAGGTACTCACCTACATTTTTCTATCGGGTTGTTCGGATTCACGAATTTTGTGTAATTACACAATTTTTTTTGTTCTTCAACTATTGTCGTCCAGTCCGAAATAACTGGGGACAGCTGAGTTTCCGTGGGTGTCGCGATGACCTGGAATCCGCTACGTGACGTCATCCTGTAATTTCCAGTGAATCTTCCTACAATTACTTTTAGTTTACGAATTTTTTTTACCAAAATCAAATTCGAGCAAAAATCCCTAAAACGATCTTGGTTATCCATCGAGTGATCTGTAAGCAGCCATTTTTGGCTCAACCCATTAAGGGTGCTTCCTGCTTGGTTCAGGATATCTCATGAGGTGACGTCACGGGCGACCAACCCAAAGTAATCTACCTATCTAGTCAAGATAAGTTTACTCGATTTCACCCAAGATTGAGATACGAAAGCCAGAATCTACTTGATAAATATTTTTATTAATATTCAAGTATTTTGTAAAAAAAACATTTTTCAAAAAAATCACAAAAATGTTCACTTTACTTTTTTGTGCTCTTGATTAATTTTGTTTCCCGGACAATTTTTTTCCATTCGATATATTCACGTATAAAGTAACCCACATATGTAAAAAAAACAGAACGGAAGCTGATAAAAGTATCGTGTTTGTCGAGAGCGGAACTCTGAAAGCACAGCCATGTATCGACAGCTTTGTTTGCCCTAAAAAATCCACACTCCTACGCGACTCGCACTCATCCTCTATATTCACACGTTACACCTGCCATACCGTCTGACAGGTTGATATCGATAAGCTGATTGACAAGTCAACGACGCCATAACCAACAATAAGTAACTATCAGGTTTCACGTCGGTGATGAACCGTGTATAAAGTTAAAAAACCTTTTTTGTCAACGGTAACGTTACTGATATCAACTGAAAGTGCATCCTCGCAGTTCGAGATTAAAAGTGCATCTGTAACGCAGTAATTTTCCGTTAGTCCGTGACTTGTTAATTAGACACATATGTGTATATATATGCGCTACATACATGTAGCCGTGTTGATCCTGCGCAATTAAATGGCCTCGTATATGTCATGAGCATATATACGCATATATATGTATATGTATATATATAATTTTTCAACTGTGCGTACGACGCTAAGCGTCGGTACACACGCGTATAGTAATAAATGTAAAATAGTCGAGTCGTGCGTGCGTGTCGAGTAGGTGGAGTCGCGTGTCGCAACTGGACTGTGGCCATTCGGAACTGGAGCAGCTTACTTGGGCTCGGTATGGGCTTCGCAATTGCAACTGGAATTGCGGTAAATCGTCCATCTTGAAATATCATACACCGTGTGTGGCGGGAACCTTGTTCCTGTTGAAATACGACCACTGTTGTTGGCGCTTTTCTGCAGCGGTTGTTGACTCGATCGCAGACCGCTAGTGGCGCCACTGCGGTTACGAATGGAATTAGATGCGCTTTTTTTGGTACTTTTTTTTTGTGGAATTGCTGTCGTCCGTGATATTTTTTTAGAATACTTTGTATTCACTCTGTGTATTCTGTTGTTGTACCGTGTTCTAGCCTAACCTACATAAACCCGGCAGTCACGTGTCCTTTGTTACCAATTGTTGCAATTCCAGTTTTAACGGAATACCACGAAAATTGCGTTACGAACGAAGAAACGGGAAAACCGTTGAATTATTTGAAAGAAAAACCGGACGTTCAACACTTTCGAGACGTGGTACCTACGAATGCACAGTCAGAGCAATTCAAAAGTTTGTAAATCCATTTCACGGGTTAACCTGAAACTCAAAATTGTTACAAGCATAAATGATTAGCAGGATACGAATTTGCTTGAAATTGCTGGAAATGTCAATTTTGGCGGCAATTACCATTTGCGCGAAGATCGTCACTGGTAACAGTTTACTCAACTTGTATATGTATGTGTATATCTATATTATGGGTACATACCTGTTAGTGCGCACACGTAATAGCCACATTACGGTGGCACATGCGAACATACCTATACGTGGTCGTAACGTCAAAGCTAGTAAACTCGATTAGTGCCTCGTTAGAAATCGTCTTAGACGTGACATCACGTAATTAACGTTCGGAATAAAAATTTGAACAAAATAATCAGTCATAAAAATTATCGATCACGATGCTTCGATTCGTTCGATCAATGCTTTAAATTTGATCAACGTTTCATGCGTTTCGTTAAGGACCAATTAATCGTCGAGAAATTTTTTGATATAACAGTACTTAATTCCTTAATTCGATTAGCGTCAATTTCACAGGACTTGACAGTGACGAGTGTATCGCGCTTAAGGCAAATTCCAATTAGTACTCGTAGGTACGAACATTCAAGTTTCTCTTTGACAAAAAAAAAGTATCTTTCCAATTGACCGTACAAAATTTCGAAAATACGTATAATTGACGCGAATCAAATTTTTTTTTGTAAACGTAAATTAATTTTTTTTCCGGAACAACAACAATTTCTCCATACGTATGAACTACCTAGCGTACGTACAAAGACAAAAAAAATGTACTTTTTTAAAATTTTTAAATTTTTTACAAAACAAAAGTTGTTTCGAGAAGCCATGCTTTTGTCACAGTAATCGGAACTGTTTTGCGTCACAGAGAGTAAAATGCCACGTGTCCACTTCCGGTGTGTACAGGGCATCCCATTTGCCATAAGGTGTCATGATAAAGAATCCAGAAACCATAAATGCTTAAAGGACAAGAACAGAGACAAGCGTCAAAAGGCAAAAGGATGACAGAGGACAAGGATGGTAAATGGCCGGTGGTGCGCATGCGCGTAGAGGGATTTCAGTGACGCGTGTCCAAGTGGGCAGCAGGCGGCGGGTCTACGCACCGTCGGAACTTACATTGTCTGAGAGTCTCATCTCGAGACAAACCTGCGAGTGGTCCACTTCACTTTTACATCCTCCGTATCACTTCACTTCGCTGTACCACATTGCACTTCAATTTCTTTAGCGTACAGACGGATCCTCCTTGACTCTCGACGTCACCTTGCCCCACGTAGTGTAGAATTTATCTGGAAATTTAATACGCACAAAAATGAAGATCCAGCCTCGATATCAAAAAAGAAAAAAAATGTGTCTGATCGAAATTAAAAATAACTTCATTGATACACAGAAATATTAATTTTGGTCCATTAGCTAATTGATCGGTCGACTAATTGAAAGGATAAGGGAGCAATTATTTTTTAAGTACATATATGTATATATGATTGTATTAAATTTGTGCATCGTTAGTTATGCACGTTGCAACTCATATATTGACTTGTCAGATTATCAGTCGGTAATTTGAACCCAAGTGCAACGCGACCAGTCGGATTATTTGGCTGGTAAATGAAACTCGCTTGACCGGTCAGTCCGGGTAATGATTGGCCAGACATAAATTACCTCCAGACTGTCCCATTAAACGCAGATACGACATTGACTACCATCACTTATCCCCACGATGTTTGGCTGCATCTTTAAATACCAGAATGACCCCCAATGCTAATCAAACGCACAATGCACTTTTAATGACCACAAAAATGCATCGATCAAACGATTAATTTGGTATGAAAAATTCCGAGATACGTAATTTTTCTTTTGTTGCTCCGCACCAAAAATTGTGTAAATTTGAAAAACCTGAAAGTTATCACATTTCGAGATGCACTCGACTACGATGCATAACAGATCTTATGCGGGAGTGCATTCGGTGCAGTTAACGAACGTCTGTATATTTTCTCACACGTGAACCAAAAGGAAATGAGTGACTAAAAAAAAGTACTTGAGTCTTCCCAGTTACAAATAAACACTGCTGCTCTGCACTCTAAGAAGTGCATCCATGCACCCAGCCCTAGGAGCTAAAACTGCAGCCCCGGATTGCATCATCGGTAGTCATCTTCGCGTGAATAATAGTTATCACTGTCTGGTTATCGTTTGCCAGAATTCTTCTATTCTTTTCGGTAGCACGTGTCTTCCCTATAGAAATTCTAGGAAGATGCACTTAGTCGTACCTCGAGTGTCTCTTATATACGGATGCGGTTATGAGTGCAAGGGGTCAATGAACTGTTAAAAATAATTTTAATATATTCTGTATAATTTTTAATATATTAATACATCAACAGTATAGAATGTTGCTTTATTTTATTTTTGAACTGTTCATATGAATGGTGTAAGTGCATAATGATTGTCCTTGAGATAAAGTGCACTGATTGCGAATGCAGCTAATTTGATTAAATTAATTAGAGGTAGTTTCAGTTAAACTGTGAATTAGAATCTTTAACGGAGGCGCTAACTAAGGCTAGAACTGTGCCTAGAGAATTTGAGATTCCAGCAGAGATTAGAATCCTCCCCCCGATTCCTTTCAGGAAAATACACAATGGCTGCCCGTGCGTGACGATAAACGAAGGTATGCTACCCGATACTAACCTGTACTGAGATTTAATTGATCCACATTTAATTGATTCACTACTGACAACAAGAGCGGTTTCTAACGTCTGGGAAATCTAGGTTAGGCTAACACGATTAGCCCATTGGCCTCAAGTGCATTTCTCAGTACGGAGGCGCCATCTTGAAATTTATTAAAAATAGTTTGAAATATTGTAAAAAAAATTTGTTGGACTTTTTTCTTTTTCATTGATCAGCTAATTCAGAAGGGTCTATCGCGATTATTGGCAGTACGGTATGTTGTGTTGACTTTGCTTTATGTTATTTCAAGTCCTTCGTCAGGCACAGATTAGAAACTTCATTCTGACCCTACTTTCGATGTGTTTGGGAACGCAGGACAGTGCTGCCGCCTGGCTTTGTTCTCAAGTATTAATCGAGACGAATTCGATTCCGACGACCTCGTGTCTAGCTGGCAAAGGCACGTTCGATTCTCGGCGACTGTTCGGAATACCAGATTTCTTCGAGACTAATGAAAACAGCCGTGTTCGTGAAACAAGTAGGACGTTGGACGTTCTGGAAAATTTTATAAATGAGACAAAAGGAAGCTGATGGGGTTTTTTTTTTATATTAAGATGGAGATACGTAGACATTTTTTGTATACGGAAATAGGTTAGAATTGAATTTTTTCTTGTGACATTTTACGGGCGTTAACTCATTTCCTGCTTAGAATTCGCTGTGTTGTTATGCGCGCGCTATTTGAATAATACACAAGTCACTCGAGGATTTCTCGAGAGAATTTATCAATAACAATTATGCCGATTCGCATGAAAGCGATTTTGCATTGGACACTGTCCGGCTACTTTCTGTCGTTTTTACGGACAAAACAAATTTTACTTGATTATCTCAGTCGACCAATTGAAAGGTGAGATGCGGCAGAGTGAATACAACATGGATGTTACGTGACGTGAAAGAAAATGGAATTGTTGAAAAAGGAAAAAAATGTCCTCAGGAATCAGATTGTGCTCGGGTCGCTAATTATTCAAATGAACTTTCACTTTTTGCATAATTAAGGTGTCACGTGTTCTTTTCTTTGGCCGACTGAAATTTTTATTTTTTATTTTTTTGTTCAAATTGAACGATTGGACGAATTTTGAAAAAAATGAATTGTGCTGCTAGATATTATTTTCTCAAAAATTTACCATAGTCGTTTTCACAAATTTTAAATCATTTTACATAAGTTTCGTAATTACGATGCACGAAAGTCATTTCAGTTCTTCTCAAAGATTTTTATCGCGATTTACATTACGTGATCTCGTACAGTCCGGTGCTTCTCTTGTAGATCAGAATTCAAGATTATTACACGTACCTAAACATACATGCACGTATGGCAAGCGTACGAAAATATTAATGAGTTCATAAACCTGAAAAAAAATATCTGCGTAAAGTTTGAAAGCGGGAATAAAGTGGCCAGAGTTATTTTTAGCCTCCATCAATTTTGCATGAACGGAGGACTAAAATAAAAGAGTCCAAAAAAGTATAAACACAATAAGAGCCAGAGAACAAATCAACCTGCCAATCAAAGAAATTTTTGTAATTTTAATTAAAGGAGTTCGAATATTCTTAAATCAATAAGGTAATTTAAATTGCAAAATGTTGAACTGTTTCAAAGGACTTCCATCATAGGACTCCCCCCCCCCCTCAACCGCTTACGAGACCCTTTGCATCCCCGTCTGATCCCATTAAAAAGGATTAACAATTCGATTCGATCGAATCGGCCATCCGATCAGCATACTAGCCCCTATACTGATTAAGTTAGGTGAAACATAAAATTATTTTCTAAAAATCTAATCCTCCGGTATTACTCATAATGACTACTTAAAATACAAATTTTCACCTAACAAGTCCATTCATTAATTGCCATGCTAATTAAGCAATCGTTAAACGAAATAACTCAAAATAATAATCCATAAATCCTTATATTAAATTTTAATATTTATTATTAAAATCATCATAGCAGGACCATACGTAAACAATTGTATTAAGGATCGGAAGTGACGAATCAATCAAACTAATTCTATCGTGTAAAGTAGGTCCCCTACTGTGTCAACATGACGACGTTACGTCGTACGGATGTATAACTATATATATATATATTAATAATATACATATACAACAGCCTCTATGTCCTATATATACAGATATGCATTTAGAGGAAGTCATTCGGCCGACCCCATACGTACTGATTATTGTTTTTGAAAATTTAATACTCCTGTACTACTTCCGTACCGACAGTACAAACAACATACAGCACAGTGATACTACACGAAGATATTAGGATTGGTAGAAGCTTCTGTGACATCGCGTTTTCTATCTGTGACATACTGAAATATATTTATAGCATACTACGGATATTAGTAATATATTAAAATTATATTTAATCCTATTTTGTATCATTCGACGTTATGAAGATACTAGTATAATAATTAAATGTCATAGGAAGAAACTGTCTCTGATCTCTACTTTAAGTCATTGCATAATAATCTCGTTATCTATTTAATGCATTCTATATGCATGTATATATTTATATCATATATATATATATATATATTACTAATAAATAATTCCATTATAATTTCTCCAAGCTGTTTCTTCATTCCGTAACAGTTTCATCTGCCTGAAAGTTTCTGCGCGCAATTCCATTTCTTAGATTACATAAGTTTCCGTGTCACGAGAAGTGCATCCGTGGGATTAGACACGCTGGGGTGACGTATGCGTGTGTATATATATATATATATTATCTATATATATGTATTATATGAAGATTGTGTACGTATGTAAAGATACACCGACAGGAATTTTTTTTTTACGCAATGAAAAAAAAAGAAGCAAATTAGGTGAAAACAGACGGACGGAAAGAAATGGGAGATGAAATAAAATGATTTGAAATTTATGGGATACGAAAGATGGCCGCAACGGTAGACGTATCTATCGTTTCCTGTCGAGTGCGCGACATTCTTTGAAAAATCGGAGGCCAGGTGCAGCCGGTTCATCGGGATGCATGTGCCCTCACATTCGTATGTACAGGAGCATCTTGGGAAGGGAACATGTGTGCCGCCTCGTGGCACGAGGCGCTCGCGCGCGCGCATCCGCGCTCCCGACTGGCAGATGTTTCTTCTTTGGGGAGACTTTAATGCCGCCACTTCTTCTTCTTCTTCTTCTTTTTGATCATCCATTTTCTTTGTTTGGTGTCTCCTCCTTATGCTTGGTAGCTGTTCTCAAATTTTTGGAAACACCGTATCTCCCTCGTGATGCAATCGTCGCTTATGCACTTTTTGAGATTTATTATTTGACTATAAAGAAAGTCTTTGGTCGGACTTTAAAACGGGAGGATTTTGGTTCTTTGTTATGGAAACTGCATAGGAATTGAATGCATCTATCGTGGATGCACTTCTGATGCATTTTTTCTGTACTGCGCGAGGGAAGCTGAAAACAAAAGCATCTTGACAGTTCGAGCACGTGATAAATAGATTGGTGGTACACTCAACGCGAGCCGACAAAAAATTTGGTGGATTAGGTTAAGAGGTTTTTTTTTCTTTTTTTCTTTTTCTTGGGACAGAAAATTGAAAAATTGCTGGGCGTTCGGTCGCGGCTTTTTTTGAATCTCACGTGCTCGCTCGGTGCTTTAAATAATCCTGACTATCGGTCACGCACGAGTGCCGCAAGTATTTTTAAGTATCGCTTTGGCCCTTGTGATACTTGTGGCTGGAGACGAGTTGTTGACCTTTATACAAATATTTTTTTATATCGATTCTTTAATTTTTTTAAGGTAAAAAGTTTTATTATTCTTCCTATTAATTAATTCAGTATGGTAATCAGCTAGAAAATGAGGATGGTAAAGTGTAATTTTGTTTTATGACTGAACCCAAAAATATTTACATACGAAATTCTCGTGGGAAGGCAGGAATTTCTTTGTAGAAAATTAAATAGGAATTTTCGGAATCTAAATATGCATCAAGAAAACACTTGCATTTCCTTACGTTTCTCACAGTGCTTACACACACGCTCTTCTTCGTTATTATTCTTCCATGTGGTAACGTTATTCGTACAGGACAACTTCCTGTTACAGCTTAATACGTTTCCGGCGGGTGAACAATCTTAATTACCCTACTAACATTGACCAAACGAAATTGATATAAATCGTCTATACTCGAACACTCTAATAAATTATTGTCATTCGGCGCTTTCACACGGTCAATAACGATTGGCAGGCTGTATCTGTACGGAATTTTGAAAGAAAATTGTCAAAAATGTAATAGGTCACCTTTTTTCAATTCACGCTTATTTATTGATTATTAATTATTTATAAAGATCGAATTGAGAACCACTGTCCTAGGAAGAGCACGAGGCACGAGGCACGTTAAGAAAAAAAAAAAGAAAAAAAAAGGAAAAAAGAAAGGCGAATACGTACAACCATACTCCGCTCGTATACCTGCTGACGGACATGTGTAAGGCCCTTCCCTAGTCCCTTCGAACCACCAACCCTTAGTCCCTTAGTCCCTCAGTCCCATAGACCCAACCAATTGGCCCTCCTGCCCTCGGGACCTCGAAGATCCTTTCTAAGGACAGCTGCTTCGACTTGCACCCAGTCAACCACCGTCTCTCAAGACCTACGGACGTGTCTGTCGGTCCCCGTGCTAGTGTCCTTTATAATCCAAAAAGGGCCTTAAGGACCCTTCCGTTTCAAATTTAAAGGGCGTTGGCGACCTCGCATCGAAAACAGACAGTTTAACAATTTTGGAAATAGAGAAAAGTGCAGTTGGCACTTTTAATCGAACTGTGATTCGCGCTGGATTTTTTGTGTAAAAATTTGTGCAAAAAAGTTCCTTCACGAACTAGCGTGCTGTGTGTGTTGTGCTCGATACTCGTGAGAGTGCAACGAAACTTTAACGCAGATAATTGTTGACAGTTGCAACTGCACGAATGTGCAATTCGTTTTACGCGCACCTGCGTCACTGATGCAATTTCGATTGCAACACAGAGTTTTATTTGTCTAATGGTGATTGAAGATTTATCGAAGTACATTTTGGTGCGGATTAACTATATTCAGTAGAATGTCAATTACGAGGATCATGATCATCAAGAATATTAGTGACCATTTTTATGAATAATTTTTTTCGGCATTTTTAATTTTGGAAAATATTTTTTTTCTCGTCAAGACTGATTTGATTCGATGTGCTCGATTGTTTTGAACGTAATGAGTCTTTGAGTGTATTGGATCTTTTTCTTTTTTTGACTGACAAATCAACCTCAGACGACATGATCATCTGTGTTTCCGGCTTCCTTGTGGGGTACGTTCAAGTTTCAGCCCTTAATCTTTGTTAAGGACAGATTTTTTTCCTCAACGTGATTCATCGCTTAATTCACTCTGGCTGAGAACGCCTGCCGAATGACAATGGCCCGGTACTTTACCCAGCGCGCACTGCGGCACATATTAATTCAAGAAGACTTATCAAAATTTACGATATCGATACTAAATACTCGTTAAATCGTTAGTAGGTTCATTAGCCTTAAAGTGTCAATTAATTAGATCAAATGGCTTACTTAGATTGCAGTTTGATCGATACCATAATTGAGACTTACTCTTTAAGCACTTGTTTATTGGACAAGGTAAATTTATTAATTTAAAATAAATTTTTTTAATGAAAGTATTATTTCGCTTAGTATTTATTATTATATTTTTGAAAAATTCATTTTTCAAATTTCCCGCGATAAATATCAGTCTCCGCCCATTTCTTCCGTAGTCCTGAACTCGAGACTGTGTCGACCGAATCAGGGAAAGTGGAGAAAGTGAAGAAGGTACGATAACGCTTCCGGATTAGAGGGCAGTGGTAGGTACGCGAAAAACGTGACAGGGAAATTTTGCACATAAAACGGAAGTGCAGAGTACGAGCAGGAAATTGCGTTCGGCAATCAAGCCAAGCGGATATTGAACGTACCGAACCGGCGAGACCGATGAATATTTTTTTTTAAATTGGATAGCCATTTCTTTAACCGTAAAACAATTGTCAATTGTATTTTTTTTGCAAAAATATAAATAAAGGATTTTGTAAAAAAAAACGAGTATTCGAATGTTTGCTCCAAAATGAAAATTAGGTGATCGTAGGTATTGGTTAGATCGATCAACCAATATTTTCATCTCGATGGAGTATCGATTAAATCGATCGAAACGTTTGACAATTTTATTCTATAGGTAAAACATTGATCGCCGACCACCAAATGAAATTCCAACATCTCAATGCAATTCCGTGAACAATTAAAAGACGGCTAGACTGACATCCGGGGTTCATAAAAGTTTGAACTTTAAGTTTCTCTATTCCTCTCTCTCTCTCTCTCTCTCTCTCTCTCTCTCTCTCTCTCTCTCTCTCTCTCTCTCTATCTATATCTATATCTCTATCTATCTCTCTATCTCTCTCTCTATCTCTCTCTCTCTCTCTCTCTCTCTCTCTCTCTCTCTCTCTCTCTCTCTCTCTCTCTCTCTCTCT
>JARQSU010000226.1:0-20437 GCA_030142265.1 Calameuta filiformis
CGCGCAGTAGGTGGGTACCCGGGTACCCGGTTATTGAACGAATGGTGAAAGTTTGGTTATTGACCGGACGGTTAAAAGGTCATGCTACGTTAGCAGGATATTATTCTGGAAAAATATTATCGTATGCTACTCGAAGTACTAAATGCCGGAAATGCGAATTAGGCGCCTCGGAGAAGAATCACAACTGCAGAAAAAATTTCGTTGGCAGTGCTAAATCAATGGCACCCGATATGGCAGTTCAATTGGTAGCAAAAAATCCATTGCTCGAGGACGCAAATGTGAGAATTAACAGTTTATCGGAGACGACGACTCGGCAACAATTTCGGCGGTACAACGAGAAGTATCGCATGAAGTACACAAATTGTCAGATTTGAATCACGCCAAAAAGGCTGTGAGCAATTCTCTATACACGTTGAAGATCTCCGAGAAACAACGAAATTATTTCATCGGAGCATTTGTCCGAGCTTTCAATGAAAATAAAAATGACGCTCTGGGTGCAGAAGCTGCTTTGAAAAATATAGTTCATCATGCGTTTGGGGAGCATGACGAATGTAACGCTTCGAAAAAATGCCGTACTCTGGGAGATTCGTACGTGTTCGAGGACTTGCCGCGTGGGAAGCCTTTGACTGATCTCGATCTTCGAACTTCATTGGTCAAAATTTTTACAAGAGCAGCAAATAATGCATCAAAATTAGCCCCATGTGGGTCCACTCAGATAAATGAGAGCTTTAATAATATGGTCACTTACAAACATCCGAAGAATCATCATTACGCTTCAACACCTTCGTTTGATTACCGAGTCGCAGCAGCAGTTTGTAACAAAAATATGGGACCGGAGTATATTTGGTCAGTGTACGAAAAATTACAGCTTCCGCTGTCCAACGATGCGAAAAAATTTCGAGCCCAGGAGGCAAAAAAGAGAAAAATAAGGGCTGAAAAAATTAAAACGATTAATTTCAAACGCAACAGAGCAGCTTCGAAAAAACGACAGCGATATCGAAATGCTGCAATAACTAACCGAGAAGGGATCACGTATAGCACCGACTGCGGTCTAAACGATGTTTCATAGGAAATCTGTACATCGCTAGGAGCCCGGTCCAGTACGTATTTCGTAGAATAACATATATATTCATGATGATGTAATGAAAACCTGTCAATCACGATTCAAATCTCCACGACACAATCGAAAACGTTAAGGAATCAACTATTATAATATTTGATCTCGAAACGAACGGATTATCGGATTCGGCGGAGATTTGTCAAGTAAGGTGCCAATGCAATAAATAATTTTAAAAATTTTTTTTAATTCTTTATAATTTTTTATTTAACGATTTTCCAAACCATGTTATTTTGTTTACGAAGGATCGCTGCAGCCAATGAAATGAGAAAATTTGACGTTTAAATAATTCCGCCCCATGGCCACCGGTTGCGAGCGCAGTGAATGGCTTGACCGTTAAACGAAATAAGATGTATGTTTAGTCGGGTAAAGCACTATACTATACCACTGTGAGTCTTTTAATGGGTTTTATTGTGTTACAAGGTAAGAATACGAACCATTACACGTTCTCAAGTAGCCTATTTTCGCCATGATGGTTTTTTCGACCTCAGCGCCTCCAAACGCCGCTTACATATATTAGTTCCCGCTCAGCGTGGACACCGGCGGGCTTGAAAGGCTTGACTTTCAATAATAAATGAAAACATATGAACTAATTTAATTAATAAATATCATCAATCGATGGGAAGAACACACATCTTGGGCAGTGTTCTCTGGGTCGTTCCGTTTTGAGTTTTTACAGTTACAGTCCGAATTAATCCATCCTTTCCTAGATGAACTTTAACTATCCTCCCCAAGCGCCATTGAAGCGGGGGTGTGATATCGCGCAAGAGAACCATACTCCCTACTTTGACATGTTCGTTCGACTTTTCCGATTTCCACTTAGTTCTCTGCTGTAGATTTTTTCAAAATCAAGATTCAATAATAAGGAATCCCGGAGGCTTTTTTTATCTCTCTATCTTTGATCTAAATGCAAAAAATATTGATTTGAAAATGTAATTCGATCACTCTCCCATAAACGCCTATATGTGCCAACGTATAAATATCAATATTCGACATTGAATATCTTTGTTTAATAGTCGGTAATCCTAGCTGAATTTTTTCCCGTTACAACAGAAGACAGAAAACTCTCGATTTGCAACAAATTCACGCTTCTGAATTTAAAACGCTTATCCTGCAGAACTACCTTAAGTTTTTTGCCAATTTATCAAAATATACAAGCATTATTTCCTCGATTACTGAAGTTATACCTCGTGTTTTTTGCCATTCAAGAAACTGCTCGTAACATTGCTTGTACAATTGTCCTGATTTTTCCGATAACAAATCCTTGATAATGTTTTTCGCGGCTTCGTGTATCATTCGATCACAGTCTTCGACGTTTTTATTCTCATTCATTTTCCGAAGAGATAACTTATCCACTGATATGAATGTTACAAACACGGACTGTTATATTGCGCGTCATGACAACAGGCGAGAACAAAACACTAACGCGAGAAGAGAGCACTAGTGCGATAATTAAAATTGGGCCGATTTGCGCATGCGCAGCATTTTTATCGTATCCTTAGCTATAAAATGCCACTTTCGCCACACTTCGGAGGCACTAAAAGTAGCGTTTTTCATGTATGAGTTACATAAAATACTTTACGCGTGCAATCGTCTATGAGGGTTAAGGTAGTGTCGTGCAAAATAATTCTTTTGTCCTTTAAAAAAAGCCTAATTTTATTAAGATCGACCATTGAGAAGTACATTGTATCAGGAAAAAATGTCAAAATTTACAGTTTTTACGTGGATTTCCTATGTAGTAGGTACGAGTATATTGCATACATATTTCGTTTGTTTTTCATCTAAATGAGTCGTGAGATGTTGAAAAAGTATATATATTGTGACGTGGCATTTTGATGCACGTCACAAAATAGGCGAATTCGGCTACGTCGTGGGGCCTGATGGGTTACGGAGCGTTTCGCGTGGCGTTGGACTGACTTTATTTTCAGAATTTATATTTATTTCTCTGTGGGGACCGTTTCGTTTGTTTTTGAGTTCATGCAGCGGATCCGAGAGGATTCGCCGCAATCTTTATTGAGACGGGGCCCGAGAGAAAGCCAACTACGAGTCTGACGGAGCGCTGTCGAAGAGAGGTGACGTCAAGACCGGAGCACACAACCTGGTGGCTCAACTACGCGAAGCGAGCGGCGAGCGTCTTCAGGAGCAGAGAGTATGGAGGAGTTGCAGAAGCGGCGTGAAGCCGAATATCGAGGGAGCAGAGGTGGATGTGATTCCCGCCTCCCGGAAACAGCACTGCAGCCATCCTTACGCAACAAGATGCCAGGATCTATTTTATCGAGATCGTTAAAACAATTGAAAATCGCGAGCTCGCTAGCGGAGCCGATGTAACAGCGAACTTGATTGGACCAGGGGGTGGTATTACAGCGCGTTCTCGGGAAGGTTCTCGATTTTGGAAATTGGTAGCGTCACTCACGGCGAGGCCTAGCTTAGGGATAGACGTGCTATCGTTGGTTACCGATTTTTGGGACTTGCATTGTATCATGTTCCGTTCGAGGGACCTATAACCCAGGAGAGTGTGTTCCTGTGGATAATAGGAGCTACTGGACAACGGTGAGTGACGCTCTAGGGTATTTTGGCTATCTTTAAACTCACGGGATCAACCGATCTTTTCTGTTCGACGTACTCATACGCGTCACCCTGCGCTTTCCTGACCGCTACGGGTCCAAGGATAGCTAATCCGGTGACAAACAGAGAGATCGGTCTCTCACTTCTTTTCGTCTTTTTCGGATTTGCGTCTAATCGTTCAGTCCACGCCTCGCGGAATCGTCTCCCTGGCACATGGGTGCGTGAGTCACTATCGTACCGTTTGTTATCGTACCGTTTAATATATCGTATCGTATGTTGCGTTGTTCCAGCGGGAACATTTTTGTATAATGTCGTGCGAGTAATTTCCCCGTGCGTTCCGTACCATCTCGATCTAGTTTTCTTACTTCTCACTTGTATTCTACCACCGGATTATTATATTTTCTATTTAAAATAAATCGAATCCGTCCTTGGATTTTGTTTTCGATAGTTCGCCCTGATATGAATTGATTTCAGTAGTTCTTAGTGTGAACCTCCCTAATTTTTAGCTTTGTAGTATTGTCTCCCAAACCCAGGACCCCACCGTCGAAGAGCTGGCCAGGGTGTCCTTAGGAGACAGCGGTGTAACTGTGGTTATACCTGGCGTCCAATAATTTAGTATTTCATTAATTATTTTACGCGATGCCATTATTTGTGCGTCATCCTAAAAAGATCGTCGTCACAATATGTATAATGAATTGATATAAAAAGAATGCACGCAAAAAATTTCAAAATTCTTTACTTCTAATAGTAATGGTAGTGCCCAAGCTCTCTGTTGTATTATCATTGGTCAATATTTGTCTGGCAAACCAGCTAAAAGTAACGTTCCAATCCATATTTCTTAAAATATTATTTTCAGGTGTTCCAATTTTCGCGTCTTCGAAGTCGTCTTATTTGCGGAACATTGCTAATATTTTTCCAGTTTTTTTCGACCGCATTTCGCGCGGGTTGATTTTTATTATCTTCGTACATGTTTTTCGCTTGTCAGTAGTATCGCGCAACATGACGCTACACTTTTCAGTCAAACTTTTTCTATTTACACATTTATTACCGGAAATACTTGGGAATTTCCGAACAGCTCCTTCTCCTTCCTTCCTTTCCTTATAGCTGTATCCCCAATGGGGGACATGTGCCAGTAACTGGTCCTAATAATCAAGGATTGGAAGTTTTTTTTGACACTAGATGGCGATGTACCTTGCGAAACAGGCCTTATTCAACTAAGCGTGAGGGGGACGCCTACAGAGTTTATAACACCGAATCCGAACCGTGTTGGGCGAAATCCGTATAATTTACTCACTTATTAAGTTTTCATATGAAAAACAATTGGTGAATGCCGCTGGGAGCTTGGGGGCGCGAACCCCGAACCCTTTCGGTCGTGAATCCAGTACCCTAACCACTGAGCTGCGGCCGCCCCGTTCCAAACAGCTCATTTTTCCACGTCCAATTTCCACCTGCGTCCATAATCTGATAGAGGTGGATTTCGGGTAGAAACAATGACGAAAATGTAGTTACTCGTGTAAAGTCATGGTAAAGTCGTAGACGTCACATTAAAGAGCACCGAATACAGCGCCGCCAAGCTTTTATTGTCCACACTATGCTCAATGACAATAGTCAAGTTACGAGCTTCAACAGTATCTAACTGGGAAATATTGTTGAAGATATACAGAGTTATTCAATAGAAACACAGCACCTAAAGTTACCGCGCCCATTTGAGTCTTATGGTAAAACCACTTCAGGTAGTGCGTTTTGGCTGAATAACCTGATATACTTCAACAGTATATATCTTCCGGGAATTTATCCGGACGTAAAGAAACCGGCGATAAAGAAATTTTCTGTAAATGTTTACCGTGTTTTAATAATTTAGCTCTTTGGATTGTCTATAGAAACGAGCAATTAGCAAGCACTCAGATTATTAATTCCAACATCCCCACCATGTTGCAAACAAGATGGCGAAGATAATAATAAAAGAGAAAATCTTCACAGATTCCGCGCGATACCAAAAAGAATGTCCGACTCGCGAGTTCTTCCGCAAATATTAGCAGGTTTCTTAGGTGAGTCAATTTATTAGAAACATTTTTTCAGCCGTTTGTTTTATTCATCGTGAAATCGCAATGTTATAAAAAGTCTGGTATCATATTTTATGCATTTGGACAGAGTTGTATATCCCCATTAATTCATGAGATATAGTTTACAGTACAATTTGTTTTGTAATTATGATTTCATAATAATAATGTGTAGTGATTATAAAATAGAGTGTAAACATTTGAATAGCTGAATTAAAATACTAATTTTCGTTTTAATATTGGAAGAAATAGTGGGAAAAATGGAAGAAATAATTAATGCATTACTTTCTCAATGCATTAATTATGTTTTTCCATTTTTTCAAAAGTATTACTGTGAATTTTTATTGAAAAATAATAATTTTTGAAGCCATTCAAAAATTTTAGCCATCTTATTATAATCGCTAAATGTTATTATTATGAAATCATAATTATAAAGCTGATCGTATCATCGTCATTATTTCTATAAGTATTAAGTATTTGCAGCTCTGATCTAGTATATAATTTATCCCTGAGGTGGACATTTTTGTCTGAATCCTCTATTTTTCTAAGTTTTAATCAAATTCGAAAAAATTTTGAATGTTTTTATTGCTTTTAATTATTATATGAAATCGACAGGGATCGAGCAATGTCAAAGTAATAACTCAGAATCCTCATAATGTGCAAAAGTAATTTTTAATCTTCCACTTATTTCTGGCTATGATTTTGACACACTGGGTTAAATTAACCCGGGTATACTTCATCCACCTCCCAATAATAACCCTTTAGTCGATTTTTATTTTTAAAAAAACGAGGAATATACTTTTAATCCTTATTAATATAAGTGTGTGTAATTGAAATTCGAAAAATCTAAAATTAAATTATTTGAATAAATTATTGAAAACTGTCAATTTTATGCAAAGTGAGCAGTGCATTTAAAAAATCATATCTTTTCAATTTTCAATATTTTTTAAGGAAAAATTCCACGGGTGTACTCTTTTCGAGAAAGAATAGTCCTGGGTCAAAATGACCTAGTGTGTCAACGGAAGGTTGAGAAGATCTGGTTCAAAATATATTTACTGAAGAATCTTTTTAATTTTTGTTAAATTACTGAAAAGAAATCAAGCTTTTATATTCCCAAAAAATATATATCGGAATTCGAAAGAAATGTAATATGGAAAATAGAATTTTTTAAAACTAATTCTTATAAATGTATATAGACGGGACTTATTTCATAATAATTCATAAAACCTCTACGAATCTTTATAATTATTATATCATGAATTTAGGAAATATTTATTTTTACATTAATATGATAAGAATGTGAGATTATCCAAATGATGCTTTAAATTCAACGTTGATTATAACTCCAATTCTAATCTCTAACCATAAAACACGGAGACGTTAGACATACGTCTACAGACGTCGTCAACCACCACTACTGCCTTACAATAGACATTCATAAATCTCCAAATGATATCTTGCAGATATCCTTCTGATCTGTCTAATAATGAACGTTCGATAATTTGTATTTCGGCGTGATAATGATTCGAGCACTTGAGCATTCGAGAGAATGATTGTTCGGGAATTTGTATTTCGACGAGATAACGACTCGAGTGCTTGAGCGTTCGGGAAAATAAACGTTCGGTAAAATGATCATTCGGAAATGTGTTTTTCGAGAAGATGATAATTCGAACGCTTGAGCGTTCGGGAAAATAAACTCACGGGAGAACGACCGTTCGGAACTTTGTTGTTTCGAGAATATGACGATTCGGGAATTTCAGAGTTCGGCATATTGATAGGAACCCTGAAAATATATTCTAATCCATAGGTTAAATTACTAACTTTTGCGAAAATTAAAATTTTTCCCCGACTTTACTAATTAATATCTCTTTAACTTGATGGTAAACATATTTTATTTTGAGTCAGCAGACATAGCTGATTGACCTCTTTCGATTAGGCATTTAAAAATGTAGGGTCAATTTTCTAACACAATTCTACCATACTACCTTAAGCTCTATGTATCTTTCAAAACTAATTTTTAAAATCTCTCGATATTACTGATTAGCATATTAAATAATCTTCTCCTACTTATATTCCAATACGTCACATTCTGCTTAAAATTACAATCGATATCATAAGTTTTAAGAAATGTGTAGAAAAAAAATATATTACTAATATGAGAGTACAAAAGTATCTTCTAATTAAATTTAAATAAAATGCAATGAAAAACTTGTTAAGTGTTATTATTTTGTTTTATTGTGATTAAATTTTATTTTACAAAATTTTTTGGAGCAATATACCAATACATCCAATTTTTAATGTGGTTATTTTTCGACCGGACATGAGATTTAAAGATGATCGTCCAATGACCTGAAAGCTTTAAACAGTGGAAAGAACGTGATCGGTTAACATTCTTTAAATCATATATAGTACAAACGTAGGCCCTTACTCATAATTCTCTTTTAACGTTAAGAGACGTCTTCTAGTCGTTAAAAGACATCAGATAAGAAAGACCTTACTCATATCTCTCTCTTAAGTCACTATTATAGAAAAAGTCTTAAAAGACGCTATAAGACGTATGCTAGAGACGTTACCTACTCATAACTCTTCTTAAGTCTCTCTTAAGGCATTTTTCAACTAATAGAGAGCGCTAGTTCTATAACAGCGGCCAAGAGCACTATTATACCGCTATTAACGGCTGTCAAAATCAGTCAAAACGGAATCCGTCAAGGATGTCGATCACGTCACCGATATGCATCGAGTGAATGCGATGCGACAAGATAATCCAAAAATTTTCCGTTATCGAATTGATCCATTCGAAGTGTACAATGGTTGTAAATTTCGTAATCGATGCCGCTTATCCAAAGACTACGTGCATTTCGTCGTTGGATTGGTGTAAGAGAAGTTAGAGTCACCGACGGGCCGTGTATGTAACTGCTCACCAGCGATCCAACTCCTCATCGCTCCAAAATACTAATAAAGGATGTTACCAAACCGAAATAGGTTCACGTTTTCTTAAACGAATTCAAAGAATCCGCTGTTTCTCTTCTTCGCCGAAGTTTTCACTCCTTTTTGATCTTTCAGCTAACATCTTAAGCATTTTTGTATATGATAATCATCCATCAATATTTATCATCGATAACATAATCAATTACTTCATGTTTGAATAAGACATCTGTACTTACACGATTGATGAAACTTATTGATCAGCTAGGTAATACTGTTTAACTACCCTTACGTATAAAACAAGAAAACTCATTCTAAGTACGAACCTTATTGCTCTATAATTCACACGAGAATCATATTTAACCAATCAGGTACCACCTTTCACAGAAGCTACTTTTTCGTATCGCGGCAATATTCGCGTCCTTTTGAATTTGAGGCGTGCGCACTACGAACACATCTACAGTGTTTCGGAGCACGTAAAAACGCTTGCACGAACGGACCTAATGTGGCCAAAACAAATCGCAATGATAGTCAATATTAAATGAAATCAAATTCTACATAATTTATGTTTCTTTCGTAATACGATTTTTTGAATACTTAAAAAATTCACAAATCGATTTTTGTTAATGTATTAGTTTTATAGGTTTCATATGACCTCTCAAAGATGATTTTTCGATATATATTTTGAATTTCGAATCAAAAAAATAATAAAATACACGGAATTGATGCATTATCTTTATGAAATTGGAATGCATTCATATCCGTATAAGTTCTACAATTACTGAAATGATATTCCAATTTATTGCAAAATTGAGAAAAAATTGGGAGATTTTTATAACCAATTTAGACAACCGAGACAAGAAAATCTTCACCGTTGTTTTTTTCTTTTATTGCTTTCACTGCTCATTACTTTAATTATGTTTCGCAGCCAGTTTGAGTGCAGTTTCTGTGGGATTAATATATGCCTGGCCGGCACCATCACTTCCAAAACTACTTGCAGAAGGTGCTACTTTGCAATTGACTTCCAGTGATGGTGCTTGGGTAGTAAGTGCTCTGAGTTTGGGAGGAATCTTCGGTCCCGTTATTGCGGCTCTTCTAGTGGATCGAATTGGCCGAAAACTGAGTCTTTCCCTCACAGCTGTACCAATTTTATTATCTTGGCTCTTCATTTACTTTGGAACAAATTATGCATGGCTCTTTTTTGCACGATTTATCGGTGGAATTGGAACTGGTGCAACTTTCACCCTCCTTCCAATGTACATAGGTGAAGTGACACAGGAAAAAGTTCGTGGTGCGCTTGGTGTTCTAATAACAGTGATGATGACTGCAGGAAACCTTATCACGTACATTATAGGCCCTTGGGTAACTAGAGAGGTAATATCAATTATATTTTCAAAGTTTTCTTATACAATTAAAAGACACATTTGCATACTTATTTACTATTTTATAGATCCTGGCTCTTATCTCCGCAGTACCATCCATTGTATTCATTCTAACCTTCATTTGGATGCCAGAAAGTCCTTACTATCTGATAATGAAGAAACGAAGTACAGAAGCAGCTAACTCACTTGCTTGGTTACGTGATACGTTGATGGTTAAGGAAGAATTAAAAAGAATAACCGAACAGGTAGACATAGAACAGAGAAGCAAAGGAAAAATTACTGAAATTATAACTGTTCGTGGGAATAGGAAAGCTATGGTTATCATATTAGGATTATTATCGGCCCAACAATTTTCAGGCACCATACCTCTCCTTTCTTATGCAACTTTAATATTTCAACAAGCAGCTTACAGTTTGGATCCTAATATTTCTGTGATCATTGTAGGCGTAGTCACTTTGATCTTTAGTCTTCTAGCTGTTTTACTTGTCGATAAAGTAGGTAGAAAGCCACTCTTGCTATTTTCCTCAGCCGGTACATGTTTTTGTCTCTGTTTACTTGCTATTTTCTTTCATCTTCAATATGCAAATGCCAATGTCTCCTCCATATCGTGGCTCCCTCTGGTGACAATCATTTTATTTAATGTACCATATTCCATGGGTATCGGTTCTTTACCTACTGCTGTACTTTCAGAAATATTTCCTACGAACGTTAAAGCTTGGGCTACCATGCTGGCATCTACGTACGGTTCTCTCTTAAGTATGATACTTGTTAAATTATTTCAAGCAATCAGTGATGCTAAGGATGTGTTCGCTGCTTTTTACACATTAGCTGCAATAGAAGCTGCATTTATATTCTTTATATATTTTATAGTACCAGAAACTAAGAATAAATCTCTCAAAGAAATTCAAGAGATTCTTCATTCACATGTCACTAAATCCAATGCCAACATTCATACATGATTTCTTAGCGCCATTATCATTGTTTTACTTTCTACATAATATCTTGCGGTGCATCAAGAAATTATTCCACACAGTACAAATATCCTAAAGATGGATGACAGTTCTATGGATGTATAAACGTGCCGCATATGTCGTATGGACATTTTTTATCATGTAGGCATGATTACATCATTATTATTTCGATTTTCATATATTTGACATTCAGTAATTAATTTATCGGGAATATAAGTTAATGAACGTTAAGTAAGGAAAAAGTCCCAGTGGCTGAACGCGCCCCAGTTACCGGACAAAGCGTGTGTGCAAGAGAGATGGAAATACGGTTTCTTATGGACATTCGGGCACTGGGACGTTCACACGTGTCTTAATAAATAAACAGGGATACGACCGACCATTCTCGAAGTATGCTAGCAGTAAATTTATAAACGTACCTGTAATGAGAGAGGCCAATATCTTAAGCTAATGACCTGTCAAATATGCTTTTTAAAGACTTTTCGAATTTTATAATAAACAAATCTTCTGTCTCTTCTTTCCTTCAATTGTTGCTTTCATCTTGGAAGTTTGCTCTGTATTTTTTGTCTTTAACTTCTCGTTTTAAGAAATCCAACTGTATCTGTCATTGTGCTCATACGAAGACGTCGCAGATTCTCTTTTGGAATTATTTTGGGTCTTGTAAAGAAAGGAGTCGAGGAGCTCCTTGTCCCTTTCTCTATGTTTTGCTTCTTATCTCTGTCAGTATCATCAGCATGACTTAAAATAATGTATTATTTTCACGTATGTTGCGTTTTCAATAAATTACCCCTGTCGTCTAGATACACATTTAATAAATATTCTGGCTGAAGAGACATTTTACAAACTACAAGTTACAAATGGCTAACATCACCTGTGTCACGCACAAAGCCATAATCATATTGTATAATGTGCATGGAAATCGCGTGCATCTAATATAATATCGTTCAAACGACATTTTAACTTATCATAAAATCCTACTAACATAAGTTACAAAACACTCTCGAGTGTCGCCTAGCGAAATAAAAAATATACAGGACTAGGAAAATTAAAGATGAATTAGTATGTTGTTAGTATTTCTCATTACAAAACAATGTTTGATCTGGCAAGTGGGACGACCTGCAGCAATACTACGACTTATGAACTTTTAACTATTTTACGAAGACGCCGTGACCATAAAGGGGAAGACGCCGTGATGAAAATTTTATTTATCGATGACAATATGAAATTTCATATATTAGTGCAATCCCAGAAAATACAATATAACATGTAACCTATATGTTAGTTTTAATTTTGCTCTTATCTGGCATTGCTAACGGCGCTGTTATGTGTAATATTACGTGTAATATTTTTCTCGTTGTATTACTTTTGTTCGTATCTCGAACAATTTAACTAAAGGATTACAAAGATTTTATACCAAAAGAAAGGATTTGAAAAATGTTATTCATTAAAGAGAATAAAAAGTTTACGACTGTATCAGAGACATAAAGGGCCAAGGCGAAAAAAAACCTCAAATATTTTTTTAGTTCTTATAGCTTAGCGTTCAGATTCATTATCCCAATCAATCCCAAATAAACATGCGTATTAGGTTATTCCAAGTATTGCCAGTGCGACTGAAAACCCCAAAAGAAAATGAAGAAAACCTGAAAATCAACACAGGACTCTACGTAAGGAGGGGGGAAGGGATAGCTTAAACGGGGTAAGAACAAGCGGAGTAAAGTTAGTTGTGAATCCACCACGGAAGGGGCATCACATATCGACAACTGTGAGTACATCATATACAGAATATTTAGTCTATAAATATGTGTCCAGAGTGAGGATTGCCGGGTTGAAGGTTAAGCCACTCGCAACAATGGATTGTGCTACCCCCTACTGGGCTTGTATATTTTTTTTATACTTTATCAACAAATTGTCTTGAGCGTTGGTGATACCTCAATCCATTGGTCGACGCTCGTTCATTGATGGCTAGCAACGTGCTACGCGCTATCCGTCAAAACGGAAAGGACCGCATAAGAACGTACGTCGCTTTGGCTAAGACATACCGTGCCGATGGGCACCCTTAATAGTGGCAAGATCATTCAGCCGAAGTGCGCAGCGCCTTGTTTAAAACTTACGAGTGCGTAAGGATGGTTGTTCGTGAGGCGAGTCGACACGGCTATCAGCGGAATCGGAATAAGAGTACGGGAGTCCACAACCCACTGCGAAGGATAGTAGTGGGGGTAGAGTGAAGAAGTAGGGATACGAGTGTAGTGGGGAACAAAGGTAGGAGCCCGGAGCTCAGTACTCATCAGGACACCGAGGTGAGATTTTAGCGAGGTTATCTTGTTCTGAATATAGTTTCTCTTACCGAAAACGTGCTCTTTGTGAAATTTATAATCTTTATTAGAATTAGCAATACTGTTCTGCCATAAACATAATCTTCTCTATATATTACAAAATTTAGGGCTTTATTTAAAACTATATTTTTCCATATGATTATTAAATAAACTAGAATAATTTATTTCCTTCAGTCTGAGTTCGCGTGATTGAGAGTGGTAGTTGGAGTTGAGTCCTTGTTCATTGCGGAACGTGAAACTTGAGAGTTGACTCGCGTGGTCTGGATTGTTTGTCCGTGGAATCTGAGATATCTAACGCTGTACAAGATTTCGTCGGTATTCAAGTACAGATAAATCGGGTCTAGTCTAACTTAGTTTTAACTGATTTCTGAACGTTTTTGTTTCATTTGTAGGGATCGGTGTCATAGCTTATTTAGAATCGTTATAGCTTAAATGGCACTGTTTCTCTCTGTATATTCATCTTTATGTAGTTGTTCAGTTAAGTCGTTAATTTATTTAATTAATTTATTCTGTTATCCAACCGTACTTAGTCCCAAATCTGAATATCCCCTATAATTAAACTGAGGATCATCCAATGAAACGCACGTAGTTTGAGGTCATCTGTGTCAGAACTTCAGATTCTAACTAAAGATGTTTATATTCTCTGTATTTCAGAGACTTGATGGAGCCCTGCTTAGCAATTCAAGATTAAGAATTTTAAGATCATTAGAAGAGACAGAATTGCCGGTGGAAACCATCGCGGTGTGGTGATACTACTAAGGTAATCAATGCCTTTCAGAATAACTGATCTACCTGCTGTCATCCCTGTGGGAAATAGATATGAATAGCATTGATCTCCTATCTGGTCCTATCTCTGCTTCTCTTCGAAATTTTTCTCTATATAAACCTCCCAATTGCTCTTTATGTGCATCAGATTGGCTAACCTTCTTTGACCAGCTGTGGCAGGCGGACACCGTAGTCTGTGGACACGTTAATGCTCAGAATCCGGCATGGGGTAGCTACGCATCCAACCAGGCGGGTATTAATATATTTAACGCTTTTTATACATCTGATTTTTAGGTTATAAATAATGTTAGTGCCACTAGGCGTACTTATCCGATGCTTAATTCCAGTATACCAGATATCACCTTGGCTTCTTCGGAGATTCTTCTATCTACACTTTGGAAGACTATGGACGTTCCAACCGATAGTGATCATCTTCCCATCTTGATTTCGGTGAACTCGTTCCATGTTGGTTCCTCTCCTGGACGGCCTAAGCTGAACGTGGATGATGTTGATTGGAATAAGTATGGCCAATGGAGAAAACTCTTTACATCTGACAATAACCTATTGAATGAAAATCTTGAGGAGATGTATATTTTCAGAACATCTTGACTCTGCAGAAAAGTTCGGGGCACGTCGGCCACGCACTAAGTTAAGGAATCTCACAGCCTCTCCAGCTCCGTGGTGGAAAGTTGAATGTCGGAAGGCACTAGCTGAGAGGAAGGCTGCTTTCGCAAAGATTAGGTTCCATCCTACGTCTCATAACCTGAAAGCTTACAAAAACAAATGAAGGAACTCCAGGAAGGTCTTCTTCAGAATGAAACGAAGTAGTTTTAAGACGTTTCGTTCCTCCGTAAATAACCAGATGGATTTCACCAAAATGTGGAGTATAATCAAGGCTTTCAAATCCAGATCTTTAGTAAACCTGTCCGCTAATCAAGGAGATCTCTACCCTTCGGCTCTTGAATTCATTGACAAAATTGCTCCTCCGATGATTCATATCCCCCCCTCCTCTTAGTCCATTCTATGGTCCTCTAACAGAATTATTCTCGGGTATTAGCCGCGAGGAAATGGTTTGGTGGAGGAAGCATATGATAATGTTTTCCCTTATATTTTGATCCAGGAATTGATTGACATCGGTCTTCCTTCTAATATAGTGTCTTACATGGCTTCAATCCTACCACGCGGACTGCAGACTTCTACCATGTATCCCTCGTAGGACCCAGAACAATGGAAATAGGACTACCCCAAGGAACAGCCCTTAGTCCTTTGCTGTTTAATATTTAAGTACGAAATATATTGTTGCGTGTAGGTCCTCAATGTCGCGTTCTATTATATGCAGACGACATAGTAATAAACTTCTCTCATAAAGACCGTGCATATATCTCTTATGTTCTCAACTCTGCACTTAAGTCTCTGCCGTTGTGGCTTAAAAACATTGATCGTTCCATCTCTCCTAGGAAGTCCCAATTTACCATTTTTTTCACGGGAAAGAGGTGACTGGAATAACTACTCAGTCCTCTTAGATAATCATTCGATTAAATAATTCTCGATAGCCAAATTCCTCGGAGTCTGGTTTGACCATAAACTTAAATGGAATCAGCATATTAGAAAGATCACAGAAAAAGCTCGTGTTTCTCTGAGGGTTATTAAGTCGATCTTACGAATAAATTGGGGAGCTCAACTTGATATCTTATTAATAGTCTACAAGGCCTTGGCGAGATTCATAATAGATTGGGGAGCAATATGTTATGGGAATGGTATCACAGGCTCGTTTATAGCCCTTAAACGCATCCAGTACGTGGTATTGCGCTCTGTTATGAGGTTTATGATATCTAGTCCCACCAATGCTATCTTGGCTATGGCAGGCGAACCTCCACTTGATTTGAGAAGGCACTTTTTATCATCTAAATATGTTCTAAGAACTTTTTCTATTTGAGGCCACCCCATTCATGGGAAACTGAAGTTATTGGAGGAATTGTTAAGTCGAACTAGTAATAAGTACTCACCTTTCATCTTTTCGAGCCGGTTAGCTTCCAAGACATACCAAGCTAGGGTCATCAAAAATATACTTCCCATATGCTTCTGCATTCCTCCAGCTGCTCAATTCCTTCATATGAATGCTAATCTTGAGTTCGGTACGACGTTGAGTGGGGTGGAGAATCCGAATGACATACTATATGAGTACTTGCGTAATGGATTTCAAAACTGGGAATATATCTATATAGTGATTAAAAAGCTAATTCCATCTTGATATTATATTTTGATATTATACGTTGTCAATCCAGGTTTATGTTATTTTGTATTAACCTTACTATTATAATATATGTTAGAAATATAAGATTTTATATATCTAATTTATGTATCAATAGTTTTAGATAAATTCTCCAAAATATTGGTAAGGGGAAGAATGCAACCGGAGAGCTCGGTGGCATACACACATATGTCGAGGTGTAGCGCATTGTTATGAAATAAAGAAGTTAAGTTTTATTGAGCGTGATGTTTTCTTCTAACCCTGTAGAGTGTGAGGGTGCTACCTGTCGGACACTCCACCCACTGTCGGTGGGCTCGCAGTCGTGGGATGTAAATACCCAATCGAGTGATACAGGGGCGAACGGGGGTGGGCGAAGTCTCTGTGAATATAAGATGAATAGCCTGAAGGGCCAGTCAGTCAGTCTTTTGATGGAATATGCCTGTGACCGCGAGTTCGCCATAGTTCGAAAAATGCAGCCAACCCGGACATATACAGAGTGTATCAGCTAAGATGCACGTTTGAGATTTGCGATGAAACCGTGCACAATTTCGAAAACCTTATGTAGCAACCACTGAACTTTTTTTGATTGCGCATCGAATGGACATATTATTATTATTCGTTTAACTTCCGTTGGCAAATAAAAAAAATTATCTTTGCCACTTCAAATGATAGTGAAAAAAGTTAAACGCAAAAGTTGTAGAGAATGAAAAAATAATAGAGATGAAAAAAAAAGTCATACGGATTGCATGCATAATAAGGGAGATTGCATTCGAAGTTTTGTCATTTTTTGACAGATTTTCGACACATGCCGTTTTGAAGTCTTCGTATTCCTGGACGTAGATCTTGGACTAAATTATACGTCTGCCTTTTGCGTCTTTACATTTCGCAGCAGCAAAAATTTCTTGTAAAGCATGCTTTTGATTTTGTGGTAGTTTTGATGATTCCAAGTAGGTAACTATTCAGAGATGGCTCACTGTCCAACATTTTTTGTTGGCATTCGTCTAATTATTAGTCGGATTTCAATTTCTTAACGTTAGTTATTGCGCGTTTCTTCGCTTTTTCAGCAGAGTGATACTTCATTCGAAGTTTTGCGAAGACTTTCTTCTTCTTCGGCGATAGTTGTAGTCGAATGTTTTTCGTGGTATCACCGCGTCTTTAGGCTCTTCGAAACCTCGTGGTCGCTGTTTTCCTCGTTCTTCGACAGAATGAGCCAGACTACTGTGGTAGACAACAACAGAGAACATCTGACATGCCGACAATTTCCACTTGAATCTCTACAGACTGTACTATCAATCTCTTGTTTGTGTAAATCTGGAGCCTTTGTACCGATGCAAATATTGAGACTATTCACCATGAATAATAAATTTTGCAATTTTTGCAAATTTTGGATGGTACGTATCGGACTGAGATCAATATCAAGCTCAATGACGCCAAGTGGCTTGCTGAGAATATTGATTTGAAATGTCATGTCAGCTTTGACTATGATTTCTTTTAGAATAAAAGATTTGAAGGTATCACTAAGCATGATGCACTTATGAAAAAAAAAGTGTACAATAACAGTGTCTCCACAGGTCATGGTCTTTTTCATCCATCCAGGTATCATTGATATTTCTGACGAGGCCAATTCCTTCAGTGTTATTGGAAATATTGACGCAGTGGAATTCCCTGTACCACAATTATTGGACAAATCATTAATAGTTTTTGATGCATACTACGACAACAATGTCATTTTCAATATATAAAATTAATTTTATATTTTTTTATAATAAGAACATTGAAGAGATGAATCCGATCTTTTGCTTTCGTTATGTAATTCTCGTGTTACAAAATTATCATCTCTTTTACTTTCGGATACACACATTCTAGAGACCTTATCGTAACGAGCATTTCTGTCAACAGAAATCATTTGCTTTTTTAATGCTGATTCAATATTACGCCCTTCAAAATATGACTTCCGTTTGGTTGGAGCGTGTCCCAATAGTTTTCGCGCCCAACCCTCTTCAACTTTATGGTCATCCGCAATTTCTGCGTCATCCGGATCGGTATATTGTTTCTTCAGTACTTTTCCGATTGACCATTGTTTTGTAAAAATTCGTGTCAGCGCGTTTCTTGAGCAAATACCATTTATGTAATTTCGCATAATATCTGTGAAGTCACCACCAGATATACTTTTTTTTGAATTCAGAACTGTATGCTTGACTGTGTTAAAATATCCTTCTACAGTAGCATTACTCAATAATCGCTTTTGCTTTTGCTTTTATTTGTTCGTAGTGTTTGTAGAACGGAGATTCCTAATAAATAGTTTTGTGTTCTCATTTTCGTCATCTTCTTCATCATCAGCGGGTGTTTCTTTCCGAAATACATTCAATCGTACTATTGCTGCACTACTCGTTACCGCTGATTTTGTCTTGAGAATGGTGATTGTGTCTTCAAATGCTTTATCCAATTCATTCAAAGTTGTGCATTCCAACAGAATGGCTGTACAATCTAAAATAAACGATTTTCTATTTTTGTAGAGGGGAAAATTACGTTTCAGCGCTTTTGATATAGGTACGATGCTGATTGTGGGCACAGCAGTAGTAGATTAAAATAAAATCTGCTGTTAAATTTTTGGTGTGGTTCAAGAAGTCTTACGTTATTTGCTGATAATCTCCAATATTTGTATCCATCCATTCTCTTATAATGGCATGTATTATTGCCCAAGACCAATCGACGACAATGACTTTGAAGAGGAGCCATTTAAACTTTTCAGTTTCTACAAACGCTTTATATCTTGCTAAAAGATTGCTTATGGATGCAATGTCGTTTTCACACGTGACCATCTCCATTAGCGGGATAGTTATTCCTGTTTCCTTGATTTTCTTTGTCGTTATAATTTTATTTTCCTCATTTCTTTCTTTGGCCTTTCATTTTTATTCTCTTTGCGATTAACTTCGATATATTCTTTCCTAAATACCATTGCATAATATAGCAAGACCTTATGTATAGATGGGTCGCTTTTATATGCATTAACTTGCATTTTTGGTTTTCTTTTTTTGTCTTCTTTTGTCACAGTATTAAGTTGCTGGCGGGAGTACATACGGGGTGTCCCAGAACTACTTTTGGACCGGAAAGTGGGCGATGGCTGGAGGTGCCCTGAGTACCCTCCCGCAAACCGTTTGCCAAAATTCGCAATAGTTTTTAAATGAGAAGCATTTAAGTGGCACCAATCAGAATGCAAGAGGACCGAGACGTAACACCTCCCCCTGAGAATTTATACCAGATGTCATTAATTAAATACATTGGTGGAACAAAATCGTTGCAATCAATTTCTGTTCCGGTTGATAAGAGCATGTGCGTTCTTGGAGTCACAAGGTAACTGCTGTTTCCTCTAAATACAGGTAGCTGCTGATAAAAAGTTGTAGTGTGACGTATTTTCACTTCCACCGTCACGCATTTAATAATGTGGATGACCTCTCCAGCGGTGACAGCCATGTATCCAGAGTGATCCATGATGACTTTTGCGAATTCGTCAGGCGCCACCACAGCTAAGACTAAGGCGTTTTCCAGTATTTCTTGTTGTAAGAGACATCGTTGCATTAGGACGTCATGGTACAGTGTCGTGAGCTGTTGATTTATATGGTTTTCAACATAAACAAATTTAGGATTTACGTACGTGAATATATTCATGTTGGCAGTGTCAATTGATGTCTTCTTCGCAAATTTCCATCTGCGCGACTGTCCACTATGAAAAACTTTGGATGTTCAGTTTCAATCAAGGTGTACCCACAGATCTTGCGTTCCCTTCTTTTTGCTAGTGCAAAGGTGAAGTCTTCTTGATTCAACGCGTAGATTTCCTTGTTGAATCGACTGACTGTAGTGAAATTATTCTGGAGAAGCGTTGCTCTGCCTTCAAAAAGTACTGTATAGCGTTTATAGTGACAATCGTCTTTTGGTACAGGATTCCAAAACGAATTTCCCATCTCGTCATCTGGACAAGCTGCAGCCGTAAGCGCGCATGTTTTACCAGAAGGCATGCTAATGGTATTAGCATTTAATTTCACGATTGCATGGAAATTGTATAGTGAGATT
>JARQSU010000228.1:0-30966 GCA_030142265.1 Calameuta filiformis
ATACAATAATGATACAGTATATGAAGTACAGTTGTACATATATGGCATGCGAAAGATTAGCAATAACAATGGCATTAGAGATATATTTAAAATATATCACTGCAATATAATATAAATGTTGTATTTTATATGCGCAATCACTTTGGACTTTTCTCCACGCAACGAAATTGCGCGCACACACTTTTAGGCAACTTCCAGTACTTCCAAATATGCCTGGCTAGAATTTTTCATTTCTAAGTATCAATACTTTACTTTATTGATTTAATTAATTACTTTAATATTCCAAACAATTAGTTTATTAATATTTCAATTTTCTCTTTTAATGAATATTTTTTATCCATTTTATAACAGCGGCGGAGCAATTACAAAAAGATAAGAAGCATCTAGGGAGCAATTTTTTTTAGACACCAGAAACATACATTTTTATCCTCTGACGTTAACTTCCCGACGGTCGAACAGTGTCCTCCGTCCGACAAGTACTGTCCTCTCGCGGCAAAATTTAAAAACACGAATACAACCATCGAAATTTGACATTTCCGTTATCAAAAATGTGTATTTGGCACTGATTCTATTCGGTTTTAAATTTACAAAAATTTCTAATTATACTTTCTCCACTAGTAGTACCTCACGTCAGCTTCTTTCCAGCGTCCGACGCCCGAGTGTCCCTCGCCGCACTTCTTCTCGTATTCTGTCACATCTCCTCATTGAAGAAGTCAGTCATAAGGAAAAGAAGGAAGAAGTTTTTCTCTCATAGTCCGTAATCCGTCTGGTCTACTCGAAAGATTCATCTCCGCCATAATAATTATTAGTGTCACGTATCTTTAAGTGACAAGATTAAATCCAACGGCACACAAGATCCAAGTAAGATTCTCGACACGATAAGAGAGCCTGTCGAGATACTCACATGTATTCTCTAATCCTTATCAGTCGAATAACCCAATTGCATAGGTTAATCTTGATAAGGAAAATTCGAATCGATTATCGCAGCCAACGTTGTTCCTGCAAATACCCTATTTTATAGGCCAACGATTCAGCGGCAGGAATTCGCATTTACATTGAACTTGCAACTGGATTGATATTTTTGATTTTAAACAATTACTATTCGCGTGCACGATTATTAGTCTACGCGCTATGATGATCGTGTACTTACATTTTTTTTTTATTACGTAACGTATGCGTACACGTACGGCGATGTTGATCAGTACAATTCCCTGAAGCACTGATACGTAACTGTACGTAGATGCTTGTGGAATTATTGTACGCGTATGCAGTTATTAACTTTGCTAAAACGTTTGTGTAGAGTAAGAAGCTTCGGTATATCAGTTGCGCTGCGAACGTACAGGCACAGTCGGGCATAGCACAGTGCTGAAAATTGAATTAGAATTGTTAAAGAATTTTAATTTAGATAGTGCATGATTTATGTATTGGCCGGTAATGACTTTCGTAAATAAGAGAAATTATGGATAAGCTTGTGGGATAAAGATTTTACGATTCTTCGTCGGCTGGTTAAGCCGAGCGGGAAAATCACTTTTTGTACGATTATCGTTCCTTGTAATAAAGTGTACGAGCTGCGCAAATTAGATCTAAAAGATATTAGATGCTGATTTAGATAGCTGATATTTTTTTAAATTGACTTTTGGATCGTTACAGAAGTTTACGATGGAGATTAGTGATAATTATAAATATCAGTGGGATGATATTTGGCAAGTAATAATATACGATTCGTGCAGGGATACTGCAATTCTTTTTCAGCTCGATGGCGGAAATGGAACAAACGAAGGATCCCTATCTGCGACATTTGTTTGATGGGGAGCCGATATTTAATGTTTATGAAAAAGAGGTCACTAACCTCTCAGTGGGTGCACCAGGTCCTGACCTACTCAAGCAATGTGGACTCATGATGATGAGGGCGACTCGGCACAGATTGGTGAGTGCAAAATCGATTGACTTGTCGTTAAGGAAGGGAAGACGGAAGCCATTTTCTCCTTTCTGTTAATTACTGCAGGAAGAAGAGGAGCAAGAAGGAAACTATTATATGTTTCAATATGGCATCACTTCGGGTCTTTGGGAATGTCGCGAAGAACTGGGAAAGTTCTTAGGACGACGTTATGGTGATCCAGTTGCAAGGGAACAGCTGATTTTAACTTGCGGCGCCACGCATGGTCTTCAGCTTCTTCTCTGTAATATTTTGTCGCCGAACGGCGTCATTTTTGTGGAGGAAGTGACGTACATGATTGCCCTGGACGCCTTCAGTCAATTTCCGCTTATGAGGATAGTCATAGGTAGATTTATATTTTGAAAAACCATGTACAGTATTATTCAGTGTGAAATTAATTGTGATCAATATAAAATTATTGCATAGTACCGATGAAGGATGACCTGGTGGACCTTGATGAGATGGAGAAGATCCTCCAGGTGGAAAGGAAAGGCAATTACTTCTTGAATAAGGACAAAATATTCTGGGGGATGTTTTACACGATTCCAACTTATCACAATCCTACTGGAATGACTCTTCCTCCAGGTTAATTTTTGTGGTATTAAGGTTTCATCCTTGTATGGTATTGCGATCCTTATATTATCTTCTTTTTTTTTAACAGAGGATTGTAAACACCTGGTGAAAATTGCACGTGATAATTCTATAGTTGTTGTTTGTGACGATGTTTATAATCTTCTTCACTATGGGGATGGTCTTCCACCACATAGACTGTTTTACTACGATGATCCTAAGGATCCTGATTACAAGGGTGGTAATGTCATCTCCAATGGATCCTTTTCAAAGATCCTATTTCCAGCTATACGTTTGGGCTGGTTGGAAAGCAGTCATCGTATCAATGAGATTTTGAAAGCTTCGTAAGTAGATACTTGTGATTTATATTATTCATTTAATTTTTCTTCATTTTAGTTCAATTCTTAACTAAATGAAGCCTTGGATATACTCTGATCTGTGCGTTAGAAATTAAAGCAATCGAATCACATGATCTTTATGAATCTTCCTAGCCATATATTTTATGGCAATTTGCATTTAATTCTACTAGTTATCCTTATTAGTGTCTTTTATAATATCTATTCTTATCAGAGGAATCTTAAAGAGCGGTGGAGCAGTCAATCATTATGCTTCTGGATTGCTTACCAGCTTATTGCAGATGAATATAGAGGATGAGTACTTGGATAGTCTTGTCACTTTATATAAGGTACACAAAATGAATTTTTCGAAAATGAAAAGAGATAAATTCACCCTGGCTTTTAGGGACGTTTGAACGCATTTTGTGACGTCTTAGACCGATTCTTGCCAAAATGTTGTTCCTATCGGAGGCCTCAAGGTGGATATTTTGTTTGGATACATTTACCAGTAGGCAAGGCAATTTTGGGAGTGACCTTGTTTTTGTAATTTACTTCACGATTCTTTGTCGCCTCTGTAATTATTCATTTCCACTAGGTGTCGATGCAGCCAAATTCATTCCCTGGTGTCAGGAGGTTTATAAAGTGTCTGCTATACCCGGTTCACGATTTTCAAATACTAGAAAAGCCAAAAACTTCTTAAGACTGAGTATTGCTTTTCATCCGACAGAAAGACTTACAGTAGCAGCCAAAGCTTTGTGCGAAGCACTTTTGCAGTATATCAGATCACAGACTGGTAAATGATTATATATTTTGATATCACCGGCTATTTAATGATGATCAATTGATATCAACTATGTCATTAATTTTTATCATTTCAGACACATCTGAAGCTTTAACGTGCCTTTGATAGTAATGATTATGTATTAATGGATACGGTGCAATTTCTGCCATTGCTCATACTTGGCAAAACTTTACTGACAATGACAAAATTCTGGGCAATGACAAAAGTATTAGATGGAATGGTACCATCCTCACTGCTCACCATCCAAATGCATAAACGGCGTTCATACAATTATTGGGAGATGCTGCAACGACCAAAGATGCACTGTAATGATCTTCAGGAAATATTTGAACATAATTGAAGAGATACGATTAATATTGATTTGCGCTAACACAGTGAATTATATAAATCTGATTTAGAGAAAACCAAGATAAAGAAAACTTTATTATTGAATAATAATCCTTACTGTGCAAAATCATACAACACTGTGTATTATTAGTTATTGCAAATTCATACGTAACTAAAGATATTAAATGATATGTACATTTATAACCATTAAATAATAAATTGTGTATAACTTGTTAGTATAACTACTGCACTTCCACTTACTATCTCCGCTGTAGTACAGACTAAACAATCCAAAGATTGCAATTTAAGAAACATACAATATACAATAACGATTATTCTCCAAGTAATTCTTTCTGCTTTGCTTCTAAAATCTTTTCAGCTTCCGAGACATACTTATCGGCCAAAGTTTGAATCTGACCTTGCACATTGCGAGAAAGATCCTGAGACAGTTCAGTTTTCTTTTTCACCTTCTTGATTTCTTTATTTTGTATATCTTTTATTTGATCTCGACACTTGATAAAGAGGCTCTTGGCATTCTTCGACAGACTCTCTCTATGTTCCTTGGTTACTCTGAAATAAAAACCATACATTGTTATTCATCCTACAAAAACAAAAAACATTGATTTATTATTTGTCTTATTTTAATATGATTACAAGACAAAAAATATCATCTAAAGGCCCAAATACATCAATTTTGAAACTGATTTGAATTCTATTTCACACGTGGTCCAAGTATAGACATAATCGTCGTAATACCAAAAGTAGCGATTCAAAAATAAAAGATCTCTTTGAAATTCCGTCTCCCTAATAATCAAAGAAACAGAAACGACTCACTTGGGAATAGGAACAAAAAGTGTTGTTCCATCTTGCTGAGGATTAAGGTTGAGCCCACTTTTAGCAATAGCTTGAATAATCTGTGGTATTACTTGAGGAAATGCAGAAACATTAAAAACCACAGTTTTCGGTTTCCGTGAGATTTGCACCAGTTCCTGAAGCTTGTATTCCTTGCCCTCATACGTTACCGGAATTTCTTCAATAGAACCGGTAGTGGAGCGTAAAGTCAAATTCTTAATGAAATTATTTCTCAAAGCTTCCAGTGCCTTTTCCATTTGTGAAGTCAAATGCTCCACGTCTATCACCTCGGCCAATTCATTGACATTTATTTGCTTGGGTTTCGTGGGTTTCTTCTTGTCCTTTCCGCGATCTTTACTCTTCGAAAAGACATTACTGCTCACAGAAAAATTACGTGAAATCAAATCGAAGGACGTAGCAGAGTTTTTCACTGACACCAATTCGTTTTTACAGTCAGACAGTCGTTCGTCGTTACACAAATTATACGTTGTAAACGAACGGATTGTAGGATATCGCGAATAACTTTTAATTAACGTAGAAACCATAAAAGATTTATTATTAATTAAAATTGCGCTTCTTAGTTGCCGTAAGTTCCTCATTTTTATACTACTTGCACGATACTCGTAGCGCAGTTTCTCTTGTATTAAATGCACGATGCTTTTGGCTTAACTAAAGCTTATTGTTCTCCTTTGTATTTTGGATCATATTTTATCAGTAATCAAAATTGTTAATACATCTTTAACATACTTCTTTGATTTTGCATTTACGAGGTTATGTCTATCGCTCGATAGTAAGCACATACTCATCTCTGGTACAAGGTTTCCTTCACTTACGTAACACAAACTTAATTGTTTATCTATTTCCGAATTAGCATTGTTTCATTATTTTCCTGATTCAAGTAAACTGGCGCGCATTGTTACATCGTAACAGTTTATATATTACAATGATCTATCGTTAGTCGGCCGGCTTTTTAGGTTATAAAAAAAAAAAATTATATTCAGTAAATTCTTAGCTTTACTGCAGAGGGCTCGACGTTTCTGGAGAAACTGTGATAGGAATTTGATAGTGGCACATCTTTGAGATGAATGACAAAACTTCATGTAAACAAGTGATCTAACGTGATTTAGCGGTATAGTGGTTTTTCAAGATTAGGGTTCGTTGTTGGCGACAATTAGTGTATCTTTTTTACACAAGTTTCCCAGAGAAATTCGCAAAAGAAAGTATTTATGCATTTTGGGAAACTTTAAGCATATTACGTAAAGGGTTGGATTCATGGATAGATGAATGGACAGATTATTTTTTGTATGCGACTACATAAAAGTATTTCATTATTTCATAGGTTAGTATACATAATATAGGATGTAGGTAAGAATCGTTATTTTATTGTTAAAAATTGAATAGCTTCAATGCTTTTAGCAACATTACGTATGTTCTTTACTGATTGTTGAACGTTTGATAACCCAATAATATTTCCACAGGTATATCCTGTACAATATGGCTCATGGTGTTTGTTAAAGATTAGTTTGGTATAAGTTTATACGAGATTAAATAATTATTATATTATATAAAGAGCTGGCTAGTTTCTCCTAGTCGAAGGATTTATTTCACTTACTCGAAAGTGAACGAGCTTTATAAGATTCCAAAGTAATAACTGACATAGTACACTATGAACAAAACGCCAGTATCGATATTGCAAGAGATGATGGTGAAGAAGGGAACAGTTCCAAACTATGAACTTATTTATGACGGAGGAGGTTCCCACATGAATACCTTCACGTTTCAAGTAACATGTGATGGTTTATCCGCAACTGGAACAGGACGTTGTAAAAAGGATGCAAAACACGAAGCAGCTAAAACTATGTTAGAAACCATTGCGAAGCACAGAAGTTACCCGCAGCTTCCAGCATCTCCTGCGCAGTCCCCAATGAGAACACCGCTACCAGCACAAATACCAGCATCCCCAAAGATTCCTCCTAATGTACCATTCATAAATGCCATCGGTGCGTTACAGGTATAACCTCAACCCATAAAGCCTTCCTGGATCCCGTGGAAAACGTGAATACTCGAGCGTGAAGTGCTTTCAGGATCTCTGTGCTGAGAATAATCTGCACGGGCCGGAGTACGTTGCGATAAGCGACGTGGGACCACCACATGCCAGAGTTTTCACTGTTCGCTGTATTGTCTCTACCTTCAAAGAAGAGGGTACGGCTACAACAAAGAAACAAGCAAAACACGATGCAGCAAAGAAAATGTTAGACAGAATAATGGACGTTGTCTCAGATTTACGTCCTCCGGATGCCAACGATTTGAAGTTAGAAAATGAAGAAAGCAGAAAACACCAAATCATAGCCACGGAAATTGCCAAAGCTAGATACCCTGGTCTCTGTCCTTACCCCATGACAACTAAGAAAGTGAACTTGGGTATGAAACTGGCCGAGTATCACACGAAATTAAAAGACAGTTGCGACGAAGAGACGCGTAAAGAGTTCCTAAGCGCCATAAACACCCTAAGCCTTATTGCAGCTAACCTTAAAGCTGATAATATGAATGATATACCCATCGAAGAATCTATTGTACAGTTAAGAAAAGATTTTGACGAGCTAATGAAATCCATGAACATTGTCTTTCAGACACATTTAATGGAAGTCGAAGACGAGTCTCGTATCATGACTGCCATAAGGTTGAATACGAGTCCTGAAATTATAGAAATTGGTTTTGGTTATACGAATCATCAATCTGAATTGTCAATGATGTTTAATACGCTCAACACGTTAAAATTATTGTTAGAGTAATTTGAAGTGGGATTTTTTTTAATTTGGCATATCGACCTTCTGTCATTTAACAAACTATGTCATTTTGTCTCGAAGCATTGAAGTTCATTGACAATCCATCAATTTGACAGGACACAATACGTACAGGTAGCTTTTGAAACTAAGATGTGATGTTACAAGATATTGTTATAATTTTAATTTTTTTTTGTTTCCTGTATTTCTTCAAATTACCAAGAAGATTCAAACGAGGTTTATCTATTTTCTAGACGCAACTGTAACAAATTTATTTTGTTTAATCCATAACATGATTATATTTTTATCAATGAGACTCATGAACGATACTGAGTGCACTGATTGCCCAGTCAGATGACGAAGATGATTCCTCAAATGTTTTTGTTGTAAAGATGAAAGGTACAAATTTGCTGTATCTATGAAACGTTAAAATTATATAATTTCTTTTTAAAAAACATTATTACACCACTCGTACGTAACCATTGGTTCGCAACTATTCGTTTTTTTTTTCTTTTCGTTTTATAAAGATCGTTCTTGCCTCTTAAAAAATGTTAATATTCCGCCTTCATATTGCAAAATTATTGACAGATAAGTAAATCTGTTGAATTCTCATGTTTCTTTATAAATTGAATTTACAAAAAGCAAAATAAGCAAAATAAACAAAGCAATGTTTCATAAAGATTTTGTTTGCTTTTTTTTTTTTAATTACTCAATGACTATGGTAAAACGAAAGAATGAGTGGTCTTTCCTGTTAAAAATATATATCATTCGGTCCACTCAGTTTTTCATGGAAAGATCAGAGCATAGACTGTCGAAAGACCTAGGGTTTCGCAGAGACACAGAACTAAGTACGCAGGTAAAAAATAACAATTAAAAACTCTGACAGCTCTTCGAATTCTTGAAAGATTGACATTGCACGAGTAACAATCTGTACGATATCAATGTATCTAAGAGTGTTCGATTTTCAAAGCTGCTTTGTAACAATTACTTTGATTAAACACTATTAAAACTCTGTTAGCCGCACAAGATTTATCATCCGACAGGCCGTAGATATTATAGAATCATTGACAGTCTTAATCACACAATTTTTTTTATTGCTCTGCTACATTACGGATTTTTCAAAGATTTTTTTTTTTTCCACGCCGAATATTAATTCCGACAAAAAGAAAAGCTCTACTAAATGTCGACGGTTTATTGCAACTGGTATACACGTGACGTAGTTTTTGCACAGTATTCTCTTACTTGGATCGCAATAATATTACGAAATTAATATCTATTGTCATCCTGCAGTGACAGGATGTTGTTCAAGTCATTGACAAAACTAGCCAGTGAGATTTTCGTTATTTAAATATCGCGAATTAAAGTTTGAGAGAGGAGCGATGGAAAAAATTAGTAAATTCTCGTCGTACTTTTATTCTTTTGTTTGGCAACACTCTGTTGTATATGAAACAGATGATCAATATTCCATTTAAAAAAAAAAATCTGATTCAGTCAATTCACTTAATCGTTCGTAATAGAATAGCGACGAAAATTCCACGTTTTGTCATCAGTATCGTTCAACAAATTCAAATTCGCAGTAAACACGCAGTTCGCGGCTAATCTTCAGACGACTGGTCGTTTGCACGTTAATATTGTCCGACGAAATTTTTTAAAACAAATTTCACGCGACGGCCTCGGCTCCGTTGACCAAACGAGTGTCGGTAACAAGACGTTTAAAATGTTGGACTGACATTTGGCAAAAGGAAGAGAAGAAAGAAAAAAAAATATATAATCGTGCACTTCGGTGCCAATGAGTCGAGAGCTACCGTAAATCACCGTAACGCTCGTACCCGACGCTAAATGCGCGTCTTATTTATTTCTTTTGCTTATATTTCCTTGTATAATGATTATAAACAAAATTCTTGTCCCGATGCCACCAGCGTGCACGAATCGGCAGATCGATTAAATATGCAATCAGCGTCACACGCGAAAGGATCGGGTTAGGCTCCAATAGTTTTTCCGTTAGTGCGCATGCGCGTGAAAGTTACTTCTCCAATTTTTCAGTCTTGACCTTGACTTCCGTCTTCTTGGCCGTGACGTCCTTATCCTCGACTTCCTTCTGCTCGTTGTCCCTCTCCTTCTCCTTGCCGTGCTGGAGCAGCTGCAATTTCGTGTCCGAATTCCGGAACCGGTCGTATCGCGAGTCTTCGTCGTCGCTGGACTTGGTCCCGGGTTCGGTCTCCCTGAGTATGACACCCAGGTCCTTGTCAACGTCGTCCCAGAGCTTGTCGCCGCCGTCAACGTGATAGTCATCCTCGTCCTCCTCCTCGTGACCCTCCTTGCCGTCCGGTTTGACCTTGCTCTCGGATTCGGCAGCAGCTCCGTTCTTCTGATCCGCAGGTTTCACACTCTCCGCGACAGCGTTCGAAGTTCCCCCGGTAGCCGTCGCCGAGGTGGTACCGCTTGCTGAAGACGTCGGAGGCTGAGGACTGTCGGCGGTCGACGTCTTGGTGGCCTCGGTGGCACCCGGAGTCCCGCTGCTGGCGACGCTGGTGTTCGTCGACGTGGAAGTTTGCAGGTGTATCCGTTCGGCCTGTCGACGTAGTGCCTTATCGTCGTTGTCACGGACGTACCTGGACGCACGAAAACACCAGCTTGAATCCTCGACCTTTGACTGACTCCTCGAGTAACAATTTTGGAATACCTTTTGAGATGAATTCGAGATGAGCAATGAAGAGCAATGGCCCTCTCGCTGTTGTCGCTCTTCTGGGGCAGATAGACCTTGCACAGTTCACAGAACTGAACTTCCACCCGCTTAATATACTCAGCGCCGACCTTTATCATCTGCTTGGTCTTGGGTTTCTTTTCAGGCTCGGCAGTGGTCTCCCCTTCCGGTTTCTCCTTCTTCTTCTTCTCCCCAGCCTCCTCGTCCTCCTCGGCTACAAGAACCCAGCCTGCTTTGAAATCTCTCTCGCTCGCTCGACAAAACCCAAACGTCACTCAAGGAATGTATACGTTACCGTCGACATCCCCCACAGAGTCCAGAGTCATGAAGTTGTCCAGATTTACTTCCTTATCGTCCTCGTCGGGACCGCTCGAGTCAGCCTCAGCCTCGACGCTTCCGTTGTTCATCCTCTCCTCGACCATACTCTTCCTCTACAATGGACAAGTAAACGTCACGCCAAGACGCCAGGACCCAGTGCAAAGTAAAAAAAAAAAAAAACTACACCCAATTCTACCTTGATATGATCCAAGGAGCAAACGTGAGTCTCGTAGCTCATGGGCGAGCGAAACTGCATCCGGCAGACGCGACAGAACGGAGTTAGGAACCGTTTCATCTGACGATGCGAGTCGGACAGCTGGTGCATAGCCTTCAAGGACCGATAGTTGAGCTTGCAAATGGGACAGAAGATGGTGCGCGAGGGTAAAGTGCCCCTGGCGGCATCCCTGGTCTCGACCCTCCTCTGCTCCTGCCTCTGCACGACGCGCATCCTGGCGAGCATCGCCTTGTACCGCGCCGCGACGCGCCTCATCGCAGTGTTATGTCGCCCGGAGTACAAATGAAGCGAGTACTCCTTGAAGGTGACGCTGCGATGCGCGCAATGGGGACAACTGAGCTTGATGAAGCGTCTGCCGTCGCGCCTGCTGGGCAGTTCCTCGTTACCAGCACCCCGCGGATGTTCGCCCTTGTCGTTCTCGTCTCTCTCCTCGTCCTCAGCATCGTCCTCCTCCTGCTCGATCGAAATACCAAAAAAAAAAAAATAATAAGACACGCCCAAAGCCACGTCAAGTAAAGACCCCGCAAAAACCATAACCAGGTGGGTCTCATCCACCCGGACCAAGACTCACCCCGTGCTTAACGTCGTCCTCGTCGTCCTTGGCCTCGTCGTCCTTCTCCTCCTCGTCCTCGGTGTGCCTCTCTCTCTCCTGCTTCTCCTTCTTTCTCTTATCATCTTTCTTCTTCTTATCACCCTCCACATCATCATCATCCTCTTCGTCATCATCATCATCATCCTCCTCCTCGTGTTCTTGCGGCTGCACGAATGTTACCAAGTTAAAGCCTCCCACCGATCGTGGGCAACAGGAACGCAGAGTTCCGTCTGAGAGTATCCTCGCGCGAGACTCGAGGATTCTCATTTTCTACCTGGACGCATTCTGCGTCGCCTTTCTCTTATACTTTCTTATTCTTATCTTTTAACCCGTTTTTTTTTTCCCCCTTCATTCGAAAGACACGTTACCTTCTCGTCGTCGTCCCAGTTACTCTTGTTGTCGTCCACGTCGTCGTCGTCGTCGGAAAACTCCGCGTTAATAGCCTTGGCCATCTCTCTGTCCTTGTCCTTCATGCTGGAACCGGATCCCGAGTCCTTTTTACTGCCGGATAGCCTAGTAGTGCCGCTACTATTGGCATAGCAATGGTTTTTTTTTCTGTCATACTTTATATATATATACATATACTCTTTTTTTTTATATATAACCTCATTGGCATTTTGGCACCTTTTTTTTTTTTTTATTATTTTTCAAATTATTTGACGATTCCCTCTATCCGTTATCGTATCCTTCGTTAATTAATAATCAAAAGGTCTTTAGGTACTCGTACACACACATATATATATATATATATATATCTCGTCCTTCTCTAGTTTGTACCGAATCCAATTGGATGACACAGAGACTTTACATTTGTCGATCAAATTATTGGCCTCTTCCTTTTCTATGTACTTTCTCTCTATATATTTATAGCTCGGAGTTTCTCTCTAACCTCTCGAGTTTTCCAACTTGGTAGCCCGTATAGTTTATGCTCTATACTTTTTCGATGATACGTTAAATATTATAACGTAGCAGCAGCGACAGCATATATTTCTCTCTCTCTCTCTCTCTCTCTCTCTATTACTCTTTCCAATTTGACTATTTACATATTTGCTTTTCATTTTCTTATACCGCGTATGCGTAGGCACTTCTATATACGTGTACATATATCGCGTTTTTTCCTTTTTATTTTTATTTTTTTTTTTCAACAATTCTACTAGCAATAATTAGTTACTGTGGTCTCTCTAACGACACTATCCGATCCCAGTACATAATCATTCAACGTGCATGTGCATATACGCATCACTGAGTCCTATAAATTTAATAAATCATAACGCAAAGACTCGGCGTTGTGAAACTTGACGAATGCGCATTTTCAAATGTATCCTGAGCGCTTTTCATCATCATTCTGCAAAATATACCGCGTTAATCGGAGATCTTCCGTCTTGAAGCGCAAACCAGGGGCGCGCCGATGTTCGACGTCTGAGAATTGAGACTGTGCGCTAAGAATTCGTTCGGCAGGCCCGTTTCTCTATCCTCAAATTACAAGATGACGTTCTTATTAAAACCGTGACAATCTCTATAATATATATATTTATATATATATATATAAATATTTTGTGCGTACAGATATACACATACACATACAAAAATGTATATATATATACACATGTGATTGGCAAAAAAAAAATTCTTGCGATCTTCTACAGCAGGCATAATCGAAATTGTTCATCGTCATCGAAGGGTCAATAGGTCAAAGGTATTCAGACGCCGTTACAATTTAGGATAGAGTAGGGCTCGCTCTCTTATTATTATTATTATTATAATATTATTATTATCGTTAAATATATATATATATCTCTCTCTATCTCTATCTCTCTCTCTCTCTCTCTCTCTCTCTCTCTCAATTAAGTGATTGGTTATCAATAATTTACCTCCTGCGCAATTTCGTAGTGGTCATGCGCACACGCTGAATGTAGTCTCTCGAGCGCGAGCCAAGTACCTTGCGCCGATATTCGAGCATGTTGAGCGATCGTTTCCGCGCCAGGATGACGTCCGACCTGGAGCCCATACGATGAAAGCCGCCGCCGCCGCCGCCATTTCCCCGGGTACCGCCGCCCCGGGTCGAGATGCGACCCCTGTATCCGGTATTCTGATGTGACATTCTGCCACGGCTGGAGGCGTTGTAACGTGGCACCGGCGGTGGCATCTCGCTGATCCGGGGCGGCGGCGGCGGCGGCGCGTAACTCCTGGACGCCGAGTGACGATCCTCCGAGCGATGATAACTGGAGGCGCGTTCGCTCTGCCGCTTGTCCTCGTAAACGGCCGACGAGGACGATCTCTTGTTATCCTCGTAAGGAGCCGAGGACGACGTGCCGCTGTACGATGACGAATACCTCTGGGAACCCCCGCCGCCGCCGCCGCCGCTGCTTCCTCCCTGCCAAAGCAAATTCAATTGTGCTGTCTCTCTTGTCCTGCTTTTTTTTTTTTTTAAACTTTTTCTATCTCTCTCTCTCTCTCTCTCTCTCAATTCCATTTCTCTCTCTCTCTCTCTCTCTCTCTCTCGCACGCGCGCTCGTTCACTCTATCTCTCTCGCTCGTATGTCTCTATAAGTATTTTTTTGTTCTCTCTCTCTCTCTCTCTATCTTTATCTTTATCTTTATCTCTCTCTCTCTCTGTCTGCCCGTTTCTCACGTTCCTATAACCTTCTTCTCCTACTTTAGACGTCATACCCGGTTTCATTGGTTTACTTGAATCTTAAAATCATCTTTCCCTCGTTTACTTCTCGCTATAGTAGTTTTCACGTCGTTATCACTTTTTATTCTGATACGCATTAGTTTCGCTCCTGACATCAGTTTTTCTCTCTTTTTCAGTTTCTTTTATATACAAAGAGACCTCTCACGGTACGGCCGATTTCGCTTTAGTATCAAAGGTCTCGTGAATTATGTTTCGTGCTTTTACGCTCATCAATCGTACGTGTGGCCATCTCGTATTTATTATTCTCAGATAGCATTAACGTTCAGGAAGATAACTATTAACGTTTCTAGTGCGTGTCTATCTATTATTCTAGGCTGCTGGTTGTCAAAGAGGAGGCGAAACAGAGTGAGAAATTTCGGAGTAGCTATGTATGTCGGATTGAAAATTTGGAAAATCGGTGGCCGTTATGAAGAAAAGTGAGAGAAATAAAAAAAAGAGCAATCGACGTCACGTATCCACCTTCTCTCTCTCTCTCTCTTTTTTTTTTTTTTCCTTTCCGCAGCATCACGGATAACAGTTAAGTGTCGTGACGTCTGTTTGCACAGCTATTCGATCTAAGCACGCGCCAAGCGATCGAGAGAGTCGTTCTTATTATTCTCAGTGGAAAGATTCGGCATCTTTCTTTTTTTTTTTTTAACGTTGCGATACATTAGAGGGCGGGAATAGTTTTTTTTTTTTTTTGCGTGTTGCAATTTAGTGGGGCCCCATTTTATTGTCATGGCCCTCGAAGATGGCACGTGGGCCCATTACACCGTAGTCAATGATATTATCATCTTTGTCTAGATATGATAATCTCATCTTTTCAACTTTCATCTTTTTATCTGGTCGCTATTGCGCCGTTTCAGCTGTTTATCTCTCCCAACACAAAAAGAATTGGTGCTCGAGCAGCCGTCGGGCTCGTCGCTTGAAAGGAAATCATGACAACTTATGAGTTCTATGCTGAATTCATTGATTTAATTAACTCGAGCTACGTACTCGTAACTCGAGTTTAATATGGTTTTAAAATGATTCTAAGCATTAAATGGATCTTCAAGGCTTCAGATGGATCAGCAAGGATTAAACGGATCTTCTAGCGATCGCTAGGCGGAAACACACTAATTTGGGAAGACCGGCACGTTACTGATATTCACGAGATTCTTCAAAATTTTTCGTATTTTATTTAATTTATCACTGATTCTTACTCATCTTGTTTCTAAGCGCTGATTCTGATGCGACTTTCCAAATTTATTAGAATGCAAATTGCTGGCAATTTAGAACTAGGTTATGTGCGTTTTCAATGGCATAAATACCTGGTAGGATTCACTTCGAATTCTTTTACGCGTCGACTCGCTCGATGAACGATGATCATCTCTGCCAGAATACGAGTCCTAAGGATATTGGAGATTATTATTTTTTTTTTTTTTAATTTTGATTAATTAATAATTTGTGTCTTGTGAGCAAAATATATATATATTATACATACTTGATGCGAGACTATAGTCTTTTAATTACTTACCCGTGGACGCTTGTAACTGTTTGAATGTTCTCCTCGGCCACCTCTGCTTGAATATCTCTCGGAACCTCCACCTATGGTAGAGCAGTTATTAGCTTGTCGTTTCCCATATTATGAGCAGGATTCGATAGCTGTTTATCACTTGCACTGGCAACGAATTGACAGATTCGCGTGGCACGTCTTTACAATGCAACTGGTTAAATATTTAAACTAACCTGGAGTATACTTAGAACGGGAGTCATAGCTAGGTGTAGAGTATTTGAATCTACCACCTCTCGATGACGAGTAGCCACCTCTGCTGGTAATATTTCCAGCAGCTGATCCACTGTTCCAATCACTACCGCCACTTCCTCCACCACTACTACCTCCTCCACGTCCTCTGTAAGAACTGCCACCACCACGAGAACTGAACACACGCCCACGTGAGCTCATGCTGGAGCTGCAGATAAGGTTTTATCAATAATTTCTAGTAGCCACATTATATTTTTAATTAACTACTTGTCAAATGGTTTCGGTTCACATTCGGTCAAGGTTCTGCAAAATTACTAACCTGTACTTATTGTAGCCGTAACTCATGATTACCGCATATAGTTAAGAATGATGAAAACGGTGACAATGGTCTACGGAGAAAAATAGTAATACATTTTAAATCTAGTACGTACGAAAAATATCTGTGACTTTATAAGATATAATTATAACTCTTTGTATCAGTGATAATGCGCAATAATTGTATCGATATTATATCATGTATGAGAAATGCGCAACTATATCACATACACCCATAGAGCCTCTGTTAAAATATAAAGTAGAAAGTAAGAATAAAGAATATTTATAAGGCATCATATACGATAACCATATGCAGCTGCACTTGATAAGATTGTAGGTTTCGTATAACAGCAATAACAATTATTCATTTTGGCTACAAAGGCTAAATACATGCAAACATACAGAACAAACTTTCAGATTATAATAACTGCAAAGAATAAACTGTTTCGCGAGCAGAACAATTTTCGACAAAGAATTTCTATTTCCTAATCCTTACTGCCTTCCAAATAACTCCAATCGAAATTGGACGCCTCATGCGAGGCCAAGGCCCAATCAGACACTACACATACGCGATGAGTCTGAAAAGCACAGCAGTTTTAAGATTAAAAAAATATATACATACTAAAGACCAAAATAAATAAATAGGAACTAAAAATCTCAAATAGCTCTTTACAAAGCAACAGTTGACAGCAAATATTAGATGGAAAAAATCAATAGACTCAAGCCCATTGCTAGAATTCATTGCGTCCTCGCTAACTACTTTTCTGACTTATCATCGCCCTTAAATTGTCAGATATAAGAAGGACAGATTAAAAATACATACCGGCTTTCAAAGAAAGTCGCGCCACGTACTGTAAGCTCGAAATTGTCACAATTACACAAAACCGGCCACTCTTAAAATTCCTTGACTCGTCTACGTAGCGCAAATGAACGAAAATGTCGGCCTTACGGCGTCCTGGGCAATCTACCGAATTATCGGAACCGAGGAACTTGAACCGGACACGCGCGCCAAGTTCCATCTAGCGTCGAAGAACCGGAAACAACTACGAGTCAAATTAATTACACTCAGCTATTGTTTTCCCATTGTTTCGCATACAAATCCCATCTGATGATTGTTTTGACTCTCGTAGTACTCAAATGAAAAAAAAATCCAGTAACAAAGTATCGTTCAAAAAAAAAAAAAAAGAACAATTGCATAACAATCAGCGTCAAATACAAAAACAAGAAATATTCTAAACTTTACACTGTATTTCGAGCGTATTTTAAAGGATTTTCTCTGTTTAATATTTACAAGCTATCGAGTTCCGATAACCATCGATCATTCGGTAAACACGTATATTTATTAATAGCCATCTTAAATATTTATTTGCACTTTGCCATTTCGAATGAAATTCTCCTCGTTGATTTTATTAACCATAATTTACGAATCGATCCGTACTAAGATTTTAACGTCGACGAGGATCCCTTTCAACGTTAAAAAAAAAAAAAAATACCACTTTTAAACGACTGCTTAACATTTTAAGGATTCAATTTAATCAGGATATCCTTTTATCGATATACAAAAAACGTACAAACCTAAAGCACTCCGTGAACTCTCCTTTTCGTGCGCTACTATTTACAATAAAGGTACTCCATTATAACACGGTTTATAATAATACCATAACCTCCGTCTCTCTCGCTTAAATAATTCTCGTTCGCTCTGTTCGTCCTTAATAATCTCTTTAAAGATTCGCTCGAGAACGAAATCGCACGATTTAACAAACGCTTACCGGGACGTACATATGTTACGTATATAACTTTATATCTTTTTTTCTTTTTTCTCAAAATTTTTCTCGTCCTGCAAGGACAAGAACAATTACGAAAGTGAGCGACAGATTTTAGCGCGTAAACGAAGCAAATCGAGATTAAGATATCCCGAGAGCCGTTCGACGAAAGAAAAGTGAAAGAAGAAAAAAAGAAGAAGAAGAAGAAGAACGAAACACCGACGCTCGTTACTACGTAAGAAGTGTCCTAAGACGAAGAAGAGCAGGTAAATTAAGTATTCGTGTTACGATATTAATACCGTTCGACAATTCGTCCTCTTAAAATACAGGATCGCTATGTACACATCGATTGAAGATTCTTGACGCGCCGGTAAATTGCGTCCTCATACTGAGAAGTACAGAGAATGATGGCCGAGCAATAAAGAATAATTTAAAAGGATGACACTGAGTGACAATAAATTTTGACGATACATTCATCGGTTAAATCGTTTAACGAAATGGACAGAGAGATAAAAAAAAGATTCCCAAAGGAGCGCACGCGTGTGAAATCGATGCTGGGACATGAATTTTAATGCGTTATCTCAAGAGTCGACATATTACTTTCTTGTAATTCTTGATATTCAAACGTCATTCCCTGTACCGTGTCACCTTGCCAATGAAAAAGAAGAAATAAGATTGGTTTATCCGTCGAAATTGATTTCCGAATTTGATGGGAACTGGGTACGCGCGTGGCAACAATTTAGAACCACTTGGCGCGCCAGTTTCTTGATCCTTTCGTAGGGTCTCGAATCGAATAACAAGTTTCTCAGTTTGTCCATGCCGCCTTCGCTCTCTACCAGCGTACAGTATTTAGTAGCTAATAAATAGAAGAAAAACAGTCGGTATAAAAGTGAATGTAACGATAATCTGGTTACAGTGAGTTATTGGCAGTGAATGGATACTTACGGTAGACTTTCGTGAGATTGGCCAGAGCCCATACAGCCCAGTATTGACACTGCGGCGTGTGATAAACATCCAGTAGACGTAATAAGGGTAGAAATGATCGATAATTAATGTTACGTTCTGCTGATAGATCCCAGCGTTCTATCGCTTGAACCATCAGCAGCAAAACTTCGTCGCGCGTCGGTTCCAAAATTGTCCAAGCTTGTTTGCCATCGGAAGCCATGTGAGCCAAGATGCCAGCAGCATTGTACGATACCTGTTTTCAAGTCAAAGATGACAGTGATCGATAGAAATATTTTTAGGCTTGTCGAACAATGCAGATGGATCGGAGTGAATTATAATGAAATTAAGTACCTCGATTCCATCGCTGTCTGAGTGCAGTAGGTTGACAAAAACTGTTACGTACTGCTGCTGCATCAAGTGAATCCTTAGATATTTCACTTCGGCAACATTACCCAAGAGTCCCATCATGTTTCGCAGTAGCTCCTCCTTGACTGGATATGCCTGTGGGATTGTAAAGTTGGTATCGGTGCATTAGAAAAAAATGGAAAAATAGTTTTTCTAAGTTTAATCATACGCACTGCTACGCATCCTAGGAAGAGACGCATTCCTTGCTCGTCGAGGAAACGCTGACAATTTACAGCGGTTTCGTCGGTCATGTTCCACATGGTGGACCAAGCTACTTCAAGGACGTCGTCAAAGATACCAGACTCCAGTCTGTACTCTACTAACTTGAGCATCGTCCCGACACAGCCTAACTCTCCCAGAAGACGCTTCTCTCGGCCGTCAACCTGACAAGCTAAGGAATTCAGTAAATATATTCCAATTCGCTGGACGAAACCTTCGGGTTCAGCATGACGCGCGGAATACAGAAGGACCTTAACCAACGCTTCGTAGTTCCACATCTGCGTAAATAAATAATTTTACTCAATCAGCATCAGTCAGATAACTTTGGATGACGCGCAATGGTACTTGAGGTGCAAAGGAAAATATTTATTTAAAATTCAAATAATTAAAACGAAAGACGCACCACGTCCTGCGGTATGCGAAATTGACAAAGTGCCAGGCAGCCGTTCCTCATCATTGTCTCCTCGTCTCTGTGGTAGGTCATTCCGGTAAGAAGGGTGCCAATGATTCTTCGTTTCATTCCAGCAACTAGACCACTTTTCTCTTTCATTTTGACTATATAAAATAAGGTAGCACTGTGCCAGAGAGAAAATAAGTTTTTTTTTTTTAAATATAATTTCGCGGGTGCGTACTATGGCAAAGAATAAAAAAGAAATGAGTGACCGATACCTTCCTGAAATTTGTATATGCTTTTCCGATGGATGTTTCTCCATGGCTTCCAGGACGGTGCACAGTGCTTGGTCCATGCGCTGGCAGCTTTCATTTCTGAAGATGTGATAAAGATCGTTCAAGACCTTCTGCAGGAGTTCACTTCGATTATTCATACACACTCGAGCCGCAATCAATATTTGCTCCTCGGTCGCATCTCCTGCGATCTGTAACGGTCAAAGAAAAGGTGCCAGTCAGACGTTAGGATGTAATTCAAATGGATGTATAGGAATTGTAGATATAAAAAAGTTTCTCAGAAGAATGACAAATGATGTTTCAATGGCTCACCACTTTTGCTGGGATATCGAATCTTCTGCAAGCACCGTGAGACGTTCCATAGAGTCCCAGGAATTGAAGCGGTTTGTTAACTCTTGATGCAAGTCCTGGTATATCGCACAACTGGGTACAGTTAAATAGTAGTTTATCATGTGGACGCTCCGCTACTCCTCTTCCTGCCAAATTCGTACCCCCTATATCTAAGGAAACTAGTTCGGGTAGACCCTCTATTAATTCCGCTAGGACCTGATTAGGATTATCAAACTGGCCATATTTGTGGTTTGACTGCGAGATGTCCAGATGCCTAGGAAATGTTTAATGCGATGTTAATATAAAGATCTGGTCTAGATCTTTTATTTATAGATGGATTATGCTGTTACCTTAATCTTCTCAGGTGTGAAACATTTTTAACAAATAATTGTGGATTTATATTAATTTTAACATTGTACAAAGTCAGTGAGACCAAATGTGGGATCAGTGTGTAGAAAAACAGATTTCCAATGTCATATGCTGCCGTCAGGTCCAGGTGTGTTAATTTGGGCAATTCTCCCAGTAAAAGATCAAAGTCTGTTGCTGGTATCTTCACGCGCCACAGGGAGAGTCGACTCAATTTCGGTGCTCTTAGGGCATATCCTCTTCTCTGGTAATTAATCGATAACGGCCTATCTGCTAAACAAGAATTAAATAAGTATTTAACATTCTAAACAGAGGCAGATGGGTATAATCATTATAAAGTTCTTACAAACACTTTTTAATTTCAAAGGAACAACGTCCGAACTTCCTCCCAATGTAAGACTCTTAAGATTCTCCGAATGGTCATTAATATACTCCAATGACATTCGAGTGAGGTTGCTGCAGTCAGTGAGTTCCAGTTCAGTAACTTTATGTTTGGCAATTATTAAAACAGATTCATCCGACAGTGTAGCATCCACTATCTTAACTCTTTTGAGCCTGGTGGACCGTACTGATTTAAAAATAGAGAGAAAGTTATCGCTAACATCTGCTGTCTTGCTCCGCTGCATGAATTTAATGAGCTTGTCGCATATTTCACTGGGAAAAGCAAGACCCTTGCCAAGCTCACGATAGGAATCCTCATTTTCAATAGAGATAATATCCAGGTTGTCACAGATTAATTTGAAGCAGAGATCAGTGAGTGGCTCAGGGCTTAAATACTGCTTGGAATTGAAAAGAGCATCAAGATGCGCCATGGTGCACAGTCTCTCGAAAAATCACGTGAAAACCCACATGAGAAGCCGACACTGCTACGAAATTACGCAATTTCACCTGTCAAACGCGTGAGAAAACTGTCAGCGGAATCAGCTGGAAACAATTTAGCATCCTTTTGCTCAGCGAGAAAAACGTCATGCAATATATATGTATGTCTGTCAACGTCCGTAACCACTTTTGTCGATGAACCAGATATCCATCCTAAGCACCCACTACGGCGTCCTGCCGAAATTCCGGATTCTTTAGAGAATGCACAGACTCCCAGAAACTTTGCCAATTCTTTCTGATTCGAGGTACATTGCGGTAAATGTCCCTGACCACGCACGCACGCAAACTACGTCTCTGACAGGTCTATTGACTAACGTAGTGACGTTATAATAACGACCCCACTGTTATTTGACAGTCAGCCTCAGTCAGTCTCTTTCTAGAATGCAATGTGGCTCCAACAAGAAATTTTATTCGATCAAATTTCTGTACTCTCGACTGCTCTCAACTTTTTTTTTTTCTTCAAATCACTCCATTGACTTTTCTGAAAATATTTTATGGATCATGGTAATCTTTTAAAAAATATCATTTATCATCCGCCATTACTTATTCACCCTTGAATTTTCCTTTTTTTTTTTTGGTTTTTCTATCCTTTTTAGTCGCTCCTCCTTTACTGCTTATTCATACGCTATGATTGTTTTATACTTTATACTGATTTTTCTAGATTGTTCGTCTATCTATTTTTAGAGTTTTCTTGCGTCTGATGAAGAGATTTTACTTGTTTGCTACATATAGGAATTAGGTAGCTGCTTTCTATATTTTTATTCGGACAGGTCAAAAGTTTTGGGTTTGGTCTTTTGAGGCGAACTGTGCTTTAAGGTTTACTGGTTGATGTTATGCAATTATTGTTTTATCAGAGAATTATAATTATCTGATAGGAGTTCAATATTTATATGTACTTCTTTTATTTTACTAGAATATGTGTATTTGAGAAAATATTTAGGGTTTCTTGTCACTGCGATCATTGTTGCATATTGCATAGTGTCAATTTTTACATTTGAGTATTTTCTGACGTTTCTATAATATTTGTGATAACTATAAAAAATTAATAACATAAAGTATATAGTAGGACATAAAGTTATATAATTTCTTTAAAAATTTTATAAGCTTACAAAAATTTTTCATACCACACGTTGATTTAGATTGTAATACTATTCACGTAGGACATATTTAGTATAATTAAAATATTCTATAATCGTTGTGATATATCCTTGGCATTTTCTTTTCCATTAGCTATACGAGATCCAAATTGGAAAGCCCGTTTAGGAAAATTAGCAGTTTCTTGTAATCCAATCTTACAGGCTAATAAGCGTAGCAATAACTTGTCTCCAAGACCTACAGGCATTTTATCCGTTGGATAACATCTGTGTACAAAAAAGAAATAGTCTAAAACAAATGTAGAGGCTTCTAATAGTTTTAGGATAAATTCGATTTTAGTGAAAACTTACCGTTCCCACGGTTTTAAACTTTCAACGTATTTTATAAAATTCTCATCCAAGTATGGCAGTCTAGATTGCCGACCATGATCTGCGACAATTCTGTCATCACGACCCAAATTTCTTTCTGAAATTCTAGACAATTCCAGATTCAATTCTTGTGTCAGAGTCTCCCATCCTTTGTGCTTTAAAGTTGTTCTGTGTCTCATGTATCCACCAAACAATTCATCCGCTCCCATGCCTAGTAAGAGTATTCTGCAAGGGCATTCATATTCTGTTTCGGTTTGATAAAGAATTCCTTTTCCTCTACTAGCAAACCAAACTGCGCAACCCAAACTTTCATCCAAAATAGTACGAAGTGGATAAATTAAATTACAAATGCGAGATGCACGATGCTTTCTTAATTCTTCCTGTGTGACATTCACCTGAGGAATTAAGGTCTTGTTATAAAAAATTGGATTTATATGTAGTAAAAAGATAAATATATATAATGGTATTGTTTTTAGTTGAAATATATACCTCGATCAAGTTCCACTTTCTTTTGGGGCAGATAGACTGTAATTCAGAAAATGTATGTCTACCGGTCTTTCTGTCAGGTACATCGTAATTGATGGAATTAACTTGTTTTCCAGTATTTGCATTACATGTCTTTTCAAATGCTACGTTGATTAGGTCAATACATTCATCCTCTGGTACATAAATGTTGGCAATTACTGCTAAAATAGCTGAGTCTAATCCTCCAGAAAATAGTATACCCACTTTCGAGTGTTTGCAACTAATAATTTCTCCATTTAGTATCGATTTTATACAATTTTTGCAGAAATTTGGTTTCTTCTTTATTCTCACTTCGACCGAACTCTTCAAAAGCTCTAGCAAATGTTTCACTCTATGGTGTACTTTCTCGTCTTGCAACAAATGTGCCATTACTTGTTTGAAATTTACTGAGTCGTCAAAACTATCTAAATATTCAACATCCTTTGCTTCTGGATGAAATTGTAAAGCCACAGGCTCAATTTCAGATATTATGGTGTCCGTTACATCAATATCTATATTAAGTTTTCCTTCCAAATCTTCAATAACGTCTGTAAACCGCAAATCCGGTTCTTTCCAAGGATGACAAGTGAGATTTAGCTTTGATTTACATAAATCAATTATAAAAATACCAATAGCAGGAACTTCGATAAAATCTTTGGACTGTTTATTTGCAACAGAAGACAATAATAAAGAGTCTGTCGCATGATTCATTTTTACAAGTAAACTGTGCCTACCAATAAAGTCTCGACCGAAATATAGATGCTTACTAGATTTCTGATAATATATAAAACTGTAAGGACCTTGAACTTTTTGCAAAGTTGCAAGCACGCTATCCGTACTTTTTAAAGTATTTAAAATATTTAATGTATCGCACGTATTGTCACTAGCCTGAAAGAAGTATATACAAATTAATAATCGGTCTTATGAATTAATTTGCCAAACTTAATGATACTGTGCATTCTTCACCGTATTCACTCACTAAGGCTCCATGGAAAACATCTCCGTTCCAAAGTAATATATTACCATTCCCATCGGTGCATGGTTGTGATATTAAATTAGTACTTTGCATCCATAAAACACTACCTACAAAATGTCCACACCATTCACTTGTGAGAGATTCAACATTTTCACTCATTTTATCTGGTCCACGTGCACCGATTAAGTCTTTGCACAGCTTCCACTGGAAGATACAGTAACATTAGCATTTAATACAATAATACTCTAAAGAGAAATTTAGTTTAATCATTACCTCTTCATTATTTACACGACAGTCGTGACAGCTGTCATTATCAGTTTTGCAGTGTGAAACACAACAGTATATTCCACACATATCGTAAATCTAATTCCGTCTTATCGATGTCTCAAATATAATTTGTAATTTCTATTAAGCGTACGCACGTGGTTAATTTTTTTAGACTTTCGCAATTAAACACCATTTTTCGTATTTTAAAACGCCATGATGGATTTTTAATTGGTCGGTGCCAACATGTCAAATGATAAATATTAATTAATGGACGTCTTTGTTTATAAACAATTAGAATCGTCAATATCCGCATTTATGGAATATCCAATGATTATATCGATAAAATCATTTCTCGTTAACCGTGTCAATTCTTGTGGCATTCTTATCAATTCTTATCAAAATGGATGCCTCGTAAGTTCGTCAATATTGCCAACCTGCGTATCGTGGCAAAATTTTGTTGACATCTTCTGTTTTTCCTGGTTTTGCCCTTTGGAATTTGGACTGTGCAGAGTACTTAGTTGTTCGTATAAGTTTATGTATAAATAAAACTCCTACTGTCATTTACTGTGGATACCGTTCGAATATCTTTAAGGAGCGCCGACCTGAAATCTCATTTGTGAAAGTTCACATTATTCACTTTGTAAAATGATCAACACAGGGTAAGAGACGTACCTTTGAAATATCTTAATCAATGTTAAATTATTCTTAGGAGATCTTATGGAATATTATAAACGAACTTCTTTGACCCATTCGAATCCCATGGTAAAGCGATAATACGCCCTTATCACTTAAATTTTTTGTTTTATTTTATTTTGATACCAACTAAGCGCACGTATATATGTATACACGCACACATATATGATCTGGTATAGTGGCCAGGAAAATTATGCACATGTATGGGTTAATGGTGTAAATAGGCTAACAGCAGTCATTTAAGTTATCTGCTTCAACAATGCTCATGAATCTTTTCAAGGTTTAAATAGTTTGTAGGTAGCTTAGATTGAAAGTACTTTGATATCAATATTCAGGACACTGAGAAAGCATTGTTTCGTACAATTATAATACTTAGATTTGTTTAGACTGTGCTTATTTAGCCTTATAATATCGATCAAGCTTCGTGATCCTCCTTTAATGAAATGCTTGTTAAACCTAGCCTGGAACTAAATTGAAAGTTAGATTTTGGTTAAAATTTGTTTGTGCTTAGAAGATTGCTGTTTTAGGAAACTTGCTGGCCAGACACTTTTCATTACTGGAGCTTCCAGGGGAATTGGTAAAAGTATCGCTCTAAAGGCAGCAAAGGATGGAGCTAATGTTGTTATTGCTGCAAAAACGGCAGAACCGCATCCAAAATTACCGGGAACTGTTTTTACAGCAGCTGAAGAAAGTGAGAACATACTTTGAGCAATTTACTTAAGAATTATACAAGTCAATTTTTACAAGCATCTGGATTATTTATATATTTTCGTAGTTGAAAAGGCTGGGGGCAAAGCTCTGCCATGCATAGTGGATGTAAGAGACGAAGATCAAGTTATGTCGGCTGTACACAGTGCTGTTAAAAAGTTTGGTGGTATTGACATTCTTATCAACAATGCCAGTGCTATTTCCTTAACGGGTACTCTAAGCACTGACATGAAGAGATACGATTTGATGAATAACATCAATACCAGAGGAACATTCCTTGTGTAATTACTTTTATTTGTTACTCTATATAATCTCTCGATACAGTTTAATCTTACCGGACAATTGAAAAAGTAAAAACGTTATTTTAGATCGAAAGCATGTATACCACATTTGCAGAAAAGTTCGAATCCCCATATAGTAAATATTAGTCCACCTTTGAACCTGTCGCCATTTTGGTTCAAAAATCATGTTGCATATACAATAGCAAAGTATGGAATGTCCATGTGTGTTCTCGGAATGGCAGAAGAGTTCAAGGAGGATGGCATCGCTGTCAATGCGGTGTGGCCAAGAACTGGTAAATGAATCAATAGTTCTAGAGCTGTGCTGCGAAGATTTAATTGAATTGTAATCGATACTATTAATTATTAGCTATTCACACTGCTGCAATTGAAATGCTAGCTGGTTCTGAGGCGGCTAATCAGAGTCGCAAACCAGAAATCATGGCTGATGCTGTATATGCTGTAATATGTAAGAATGCAAAATCAATTACTGGTCAGTTTTTAATTGACGAAAATATATTGAAGCAAGAAGGAATCACCGACTTCGATCAATATATTTGTAACCCAGGTAATACGCGTATTACGTAAATATATTATTTTAACCCACTGAAAAATGCACAGCTCTGGTATCGTTGAGTTTTACCTTCGAAGAGATAAAGTTGCCAATATTCTTTAGCATCGAAGGAAAAGTTGATGCTTGACTTCTTCCTGGATCCTCCGGAATCTGAAAAGGCTCAGGTGGAAGATGAAAAAACTCAGGGAAAAGTTAATTTCGGCGGTGGAAAAGTCGCTGAAGTATTTTCGGCTATCAATTCGAACTTGAGTACCGAGCTCGTTAGCAAAACTGGAGCTATTTATCAGTTCAATGTCAAAGGTAATCAATTCGATTACTCTAACTTTCTAATTACGTTTAAACAAGTTTCTCCATTTCCTTTCCTGTTTCTTACACGTTAAACGTTTTCTTCTTCTAGGAGACGAGGAAGGCACGTGGTTCTTGGATCTTAAAAATGGAAAAGGGGCTCTTGGTAAGGGCGAGCCGCCTCAGCCAGCCGATGCAACACTCACTATGGATTCAAAGAATTTCTTTGCCATGTTTACTGGTGAGTTTAGATGTAAATTAATTAATTTAATAGGCTACGTAGAAATTCAAAAGTGAGGTCAGAGTGTACGAGCTAATTAGTTTTCGTCAATTTTCAATGCAAAAATAATGTACATGTATTGCTACTTAGGTAAATTGAAACCTGCCAATGCATTTATGATGGGAAAGCTGAAGATTTCTGGAAACCTTCAAATGGCAATGAAGCTGGAAAAACTTATGGTCAGTTTAAAATCAAAACTCTAATCGAATTGAACGCGTGCAAGTTCACATTAAAGTCTGAGGTTACGAACGGTCTCGAAATTTATCGAGGCACCACTGATCTCTGTTATTGCTACAGAACTTCTTTTAACGGTATTTTAAAAACAATGCAATTCAGTGAATCTGTGATTTAGGATCCCTGCATAATTCACAAGACAATACATGACCGATGCAGAAATGAATTATAAGATTTATCGAACAAATATTTGCTACAATTCTACAATGGCAAATCTACAGTCACATTTTAGCATCACGAGGAACATTAGTTGATTGTCCATCGGCTTATTTAGAATTTTCTGAAATAAAATTGCACTACACGGTGTCCTCATTGTCGTATGCCAATGGCTACATTTTTTACTGGAGCCAAACGAGAGCTAAAAAAACATGGAGTCGATAAATACAGTTTATTGCTCTATAAATATATAACAAACGTACGAACAGGCAGAAAGTGAATATATGTGAAACAGAAAGGAGAGGGAAATCAAGATATATTTTTCTAACGTTTTATATATTGTCAAAAAATGTTACAGTAATTGTAATTCATAAGTACAGAGAAAAAAAAAAAGAGCAATTTTATACATAGAAAGGAAGAAGTATTTGTATCCGTATCTTTGGTTATCTGATTGTTCGCTGTTAAAATTGGTCTCTTGTTAAGATTAAATAACAATACACTTGTACAGTCAGTTACAGCTGGAGAGTTTTTGCCTATCGATCTTATCTGTCACTGCCCATGATCCTCATACGAAATTGTTCTTGTTGGAAATATTAACTTTGCGAAGACCATTGAGTATTCGTAAACACCAAAAAATATAAAACCTCCTATTGTGATCCATGTCACTCTTGGAACAATGCCAGCGAACAGGCTAAAATAATATATAACGATTTAAATAGTCGATACAGTTAAATTAGAATTTATATGAAAGTATTACCCTCGCATTCCATGCTCACTGTACACTGCTTGAAGCATATGGGAAATTCTAAGTTCTGACGCACAGACTGTGCTACTGGATAACATTATTCTTGTTTTCGCAACATCCAAAGGTGTTGTGACTGCAGCAGAAATTCCGCCTAGGAAAATTCTTTTATTAAGTTCAATGCGAATTGGAAAGAAATCTTAAAATGTTTGACTTACAAATGGTAGTAGGACATTGTAATATAATACATTACACTGGGCATTACCTGCTACAGCTCCGCAAACAGCACTTTCTGTAGGCTTTATTTCCCTATTACTGTAATTTGCCAAAATTTTTTTAAAATACTCCCAAATTGGAAATTGAAGCAGACTGAAAGGCATATCTCGTAATACCGTACTCCAATAACCACGATAGAGCATCCTGATTCCAAGTTTTCCTTTCTCTAGAATTAATGCCTGCTTTCTTTGCTTTTTTACTTCCACTGGTACCCTCACCAAGCAGGCTACCTTTGTATTTAAATATTTCAAATCTTCAGTGGAAGAATATTCATTTGATTAAATTATAGGTAACGTATCATTTTAATGTAATTACCAATTCCGCAAGGGAGGCAGCACCCATGTGAATGAATGAATGATATTTCTCTGAAAACCTAGGTTGAAGAATTGCTTTAACACTATCATATGTCATAAAAAACAGCGCAGCTAAAACAATTAAAAGTTGTTTAGCTATTCATTCATTCGCAATATTAAACGAATCAATAAAATTATATAAATTTATTTAATCTAACCTGTTGGCGCAGCACCTATTAAAACTGGACCAATGCCGCTATAAAGTCCTTTAAATCCACCTGATTTAAGAAAACCCTTCTCACTTTGGAGCCGTGTTTTCAAAGTATCTAATGGAAATAGCGCAGAATCCACAAACGTTCCTGCCATGCCCCCTGACTGAATAATAAAGTATATCCTTTTATCTTATAATACTTAACAAATATTAGTAACAGACTCATTTATTGAATTTATACTGAAAGAGGTTCTAAGATTGATACAAGTCATTTTGTATTTCCTTCGCATAGATATAAACAATCACATTTCATCCTTTAATACATTTATTAAGTTGATTGACAAGCTTAACGATAAATGAGAATTAATCATTTATATTTCAATATTTCAAGTAGCCTCAATACTTTTACAAAATTATAAATAAATGTCTCCTCTTTAAGCTAATATTACTGAATTAAGATCTTGTGGAACTAATAATCGCCCTTTAAAACTTAGCTGTCTCTATTTAACCTTAGTTAAATCCACGGAACAATCTTGACTGACACTTACTATCAGTGAAGTGAGAAACACATTTTTTGTGTTTATAATTTCTTCTTTTTCCTGAAGCATTGCTATTAACTGTTCATTTCACAAATTAAAACTTATCAAACAACGTTAGAAAACCAAACATTCCCTCATGCAAATACCCGACCGAGCTTCAAATACTAATTTATCAGCAGTCGGACATACAGCGTAGAATAAAAGACTGACCGTCTTCAGGCGTGTTCACTAAAAAAAAAAACATATTTTTCTTTCTGGTAGTTTTCTGTAAATACTAATAGTAAAATTCCCAGATTATTAGTAATTAAGCAATAACAGTATAAACTAATAGAATCAGAGATACTGCAAACCTGACAATCAGAATACCACAGCCATTGTTTGAACAGAGACGGTGCATCTCCCTACTCATATCAGAGATGAGTTTTCTGGGTGTCTTTTTAGAAGGAGTGGTCCGATTCAATTGGGACCAGGCGCATTCGACAGCCCTTGAAAAGTCCAAAAATATGGTATATAATAAGTTGCGGTTATCATTGCAGGTTATTGAGAACGAGTGTGGTGGACCTAGGTTCACCACAGATCGGGGTCCACCAAACCAGTTTTTTGGGTGGCATTTTGGAACGAGTGGTCCGATTCAATTGGGACCAGGCGCATTCGACAGCCCTTGAAAAGTCCAAAAATATGGTATATAATAAGTTGCGGTTATCATTGC
>JARQSU010000228.1:31066-65788 GCA_030142265.1 Calameuta filiformis
CCAGTTTTTTGGGTGGCATTTTGGAACGAGTGGTCCGATTCAATTGGGACCAGGCGCATTCGACAGCCCTTGAAAAGGCCAAAAATATGGCATATAATAAGTTGAGGTTATCATTACAGGTGAGTGAGAATGAGTGTGGTGGACCCAGCTTGGTCCCTTTATGTAGGCATATATACATAAATCTTTATTTCCTCACGCTAAGTTCCCGACTGCCCTCTGCTCGCCAAGCTCGGCTACGACGGGATATGCATTATCGACGGAGGCGATGATCACAAAATCCTACTCCTGGACTCGCCGTTACGATTTAGTGCCATGTTTTTGGTATCAACCGAAACCGTAGCGTTGCGCATCTCCGTACTCATCTCTGCTCATATCTCTCTGATATACTTTCGTTATAAGTGCTGCCCCCATAAGCGGGAAAGTTTGGAACTACGTAGTCATTTCAAATGGTAACTTCCACAGTACGAATGGTAATACTTTTTTTATCATTAATGGTATTGACGAGCACGAATGGTAATGTAGAAATATCCTGTTATGAAAATCACAAATAGAAAGATTTTTTCAGAACTTTTTTCCTGAGCTGAGAGGACAGTAAACAAAATTAGCAATGATTTTGATTTCACTTTGGCAATGATTAACAGGTAATTTAATGAAGCTTCCTCTCTGAAAATTCAGACGTTGAAATTGATTTTCATGTTATTTTAGTTAATTTTCATGTAATTTTTATGAAAGTGGTATCAAAAGTCATGGCTTAAAATGTTTCGTGAATTCAATTTACAAAATACACTCATCTGTGTAAGAAGTCAACGTAATATTTTGAGTGCGGATTATGTATAGGGTGTTTGAAAAGACATTTAGAAAATATTCATTTTGCTTCAGTCTTTTACTTAAATTATATACGTGTCAATACTTATTACTCGTATTACATAGTACATGGTTTTTCGAGTTAATTTCAAAATAGTTATTAATGAAGAATGAGAAAAAGGAGAAAGTCAATAAAACAATAACAATGACCAAAGAAAGCGTCGACGATACGAAATTAAGAACAGGTGCGCCAATTAATCAGAAGAAGATAAAATTGCTAAAAAAATCCCAGTACAATTCGCACCACTGTACAATCCATAGAGCGTATTGTGATTTTCAAAAGATAACAATTTCCTGTTAAACACAGGTGCATCAACACTAAAAAAAAAACAGACAGGCACTTAGTAAATGAAAGAAGAAATGAAGAACAAAATTCTTTAAAAAAAAAAATTACAGAGACCCATTTTCATCCGTAACCACACTGTGCCATCTTATTATAAAAAATAGCTCCTACCCAAAAATCCGAATACAATTTCACCCCGTTCCTTACAATCAATTCGAAAATCAATATCTACCTTTGCCAATTCATCAAATTTTGCTCAACTCACGAAAGACTACAAAAATTTCTCATTATCCACAAGTCTGACTCAAGAATTTTTGGAAAATTCAAAAATCCATAAGCCTGCGTCCCAACCCCAATATGTCTTTAAAAAATGAAAATTGGTCCAAACCAATGATCTACACATATGTACATGTATATGTACGGTATCTATTTATATATATTATATACCTATAATCATCATTTTTTTCATATAATAACAAATATATATATATATACGCATATATATACTTCAGTCCCTAGTCTGTAGCTCACAGTCAGGCATACTGATTGCTTGACTGCCTGACTGCCTGACTGACTGCCTGACTGCCTGACTTGATACAGAGGATCCGCGGTTCGCCAGAGTTCAGCCGTTCAAGCAACGTTCAGTCGGCGCGTACGAGCGGAGCGAGCCGGTCGTCTCCACAGAGGGTCCTCAGTTATCCGTTTCCCGGTAAAAATATATTATCAGTCTCGTTTCGTCGTGGGTAGAGAGAAGAAAAAAAAAAAGAATTTTCCAAAAATACAGTGCACTGTATATTTTCAAAAATGTTGAGTCCCTCCACTTTTACGCTCTGCTTCGCTTGTTCCGCATATCGGCGTGTACCGGTCCTCGCGTGAGAAAATCGAACAGTGAGTCTGTGAGAATTTGGTTTTTTTTTTTTTGGAAAAATTTTTTGCCAAACCGATAACAGTGCCAATTCACAATTTTCACATCTCCAACTGGGATATAATTATCAGCAGTCCGGAGGTAAGTTTTCCTTGTTTTGGGTAGTGTGCGTTGAGCTTAAAGTTTTTGGAAAACCAAGAACGACGGATTTTTGAAATTTTTGTATCCATTTTTTATTTTTGCCTTTTTTTTTTTTTTAATATCTCTTACTACTCACGAGATTCTCAACGCTGTTACTCTATGTTGTCACGAGGTTGGAACCCACGTGGATTTATAAAGTCATAATTTTTTTTTTGAACTACGATGCTCAATTGTTGACTTAAAATTTGAAAATAATTAAAGTAAAACCGTATTTAAAATTAATTTAATTTTTCTGTCATCTTCACAAAAACGAGTCATTGTCATATCTATCGTATCTCATTGATCAAAACCCATTAAGGGGATGAAATGCAGGAATGCGATGGACACGAAAAGAAAAAACCAAAATCGCTGACTCGAAAGATCATTCTCTCGATAACCCAAAAAAAAAACCCGTCAAATCATCGTAGATGCATCGATATATTTTTTTTTTTGAAAATCCATACCGACCTAACGCACACAGTTTACTATGTTAAATTATAAAGAATAATATTCAAAAATCTTCCCTCCACTTTTTTGACTTGACCCCACTTCGTGGTAACTCAAAAAATTATTTCACTTTTCCATATAATTTTTCTTCTCAAATCATTATGTCTACCGGTCGTTTCACTAACCGCGTAAGAGTTCGTTAACTCGTTCTGCCAATACCTGAAGTTTGCCGGAATACACGAGAACAAATACCAGTGCGTCTACGCCAAGGCACGTATTACTGGTACATATGTGCGTATGTAATATATCGGTAGTGAGTATGTGTACATAGGTAGGAACATATGTTACGTCTAGTTAGATAGTTAGGTAGGTAGACTGTGTGTCTACAGGACGATTCAAAAGTTACAGGTCCCTCTACAAAGTGACCGAAAGATATCAAGGATACTTAACGGAGCCTGATAATATTACAGACTGTTTAATTTGAAAAGGCGAAAACAAATTTTGAACCACCCTGTACATTGGTATATTCAGATACACTAAGTATATACAGGGTGGTTCAGAAGCGGTTCTACCTGATTTCAAACTTACTACCGAAACCTGGTTGTTCTACAAATAGACGGTCTAATTTCGGACAGTGACAATTTTCTGAATCACTCTGTATATTTGTACAACAGTGTTATCGCACGTGTATACAGGCTCGTTAAAAAGTAATTTGCGGATTTAAAATTAGTATCGATACATGTAAATTGAATTAAAAAGGCATTAATTTTAGCTGGCACGGTACTTTTGAACGAACCTGTATACCATACATGTATATCTCGTAATGTATCATTCATTGCTATACTGGACTCTCGTGCAGTGTAATTCAGGTTTCCTTTCGTTTGACACAATTTCACGAAACTCTGGAGTAAATCGCGCTAATTTGCGGGCGTCCTTAATTTTTCGCGAAATTCCAGAGCGTCTCGACGCCCCTTGGCGTCTGGAATATGACACACACGTATATGCACGCATATAGGAGCGCAAGGAGCGAGTTATTATATTCAAAGGAATAATTTTTTTTTTTTGTATTCGCTTGAGCCATTTTTTTAAATGTTTAACATTAACGAGTATTTCGAAAAAAAGATTTTGGAAAAAAATTGTCGGCCGATTTTTCGTTTATCGATAGACGCTTCAGATGCTACATGGATTGCAGGATAATTATGTGACAGCTATCCCTTATGAGGCGTCGCGTTAATGCGATGACCTTGTGACCCCACTCGTCGTTATCATGCCACTGATTGTGCTTCTCTTTCAGTTCGATTCACTTTTGAGATTCCTCTTATCACGAGGGTCTTGGGATTGGCGACTATTCTAGTCACTGCTTGGATCAGTTTTCGATTCGTTATTATCTAATTTATCATTGGACTGTTCGTTAGTGGAAAGATGGGTTAGAATATTATGACTGTGGGCGAACGAAAAAAAAAAGTTTTATTGCGCAAAGTCAATCGAGGCTATTGATGATGCTTATGCTATTGCTGATCCTATTGCTGAAGCTGATGCTATTGCTGATGCTATTGATGAGGCTGAAGCTGATGCTGAAGCTGAGGCTATTGCTGATCCTGAAGCTGATGCTATTGCTGATGCTATTGATGAGGCCGAAGCTGAAGCTGATGCTGATGCTGTTTATTGATGGATCAAGCGCATCGTTGAGATATTAATTATTATAGAATTTAATGATATTGTACATTAATCAGTACGTAAATGTTGAGGGGACAGTGCATGATGAAAATAATTATTGAACAGAAAATACTCGCGAATACATAAGTGATATATCGACTGATAACGAATTAATGATGCGTATAGAATTATATCGTGGGAAAATATTTAATGACGATATTAATTTTGAGGTAAAATAATTATCGGCAGGTAATACGATATTTGTATATCACTGATACATTGATTAGTATTGAATTAATGATATATCTTATATCGGGTGAAAATTATTGAATAGGAGAATTAAAAAGAAAATTTCGATAAATGTATTTGCGAGATATTCGTTAATGACGAATCAACGATACTACGTGTTACGCGATTAGAAAATATTTAATGAAATATTTTTGAAAATTATCACGCAAAGTAAGTTACTGATAAGAGGCTCGAGAGTTATACAAGGGACAAGGAATTCTTTATCAGGAAAGTTTATCGTACTGAGGTGAGAATTAATTTGGTGATAGTGTTATCAGTCGGGGTCCTGTTAAGGGATGCTGAACGTGTTAGAGAATCGAAAGCTCAAGATCTTTCGCTTATTATTATTATTAGTCAGGGAGATGATTAATTTCAATCTCTCTAACGAATGTTGCGCTGGGAATAATACGGTGAAGTTTATTTTTATTTATTTTTTTGAAAATAATTTAACGATAACAGCGATAAGGAATCACGGCCCCGATAACTCGAAATTATTACGAGTCCTCGGTGATGCACGGTTTTAATTATTAATGCTGAGCGACGTGTCCGATAACAATTGATATATTGATGAGAGTCGCAGCATCCGTGATTGAAATTAAAAATATAATTGACACGTATGCAAGATAAATTGCACACGGTGTATATAATACTTTTTCGCGAAGATTGCACAATGTGTTTATAAAAAAGATTGATGAAAAAAATCTTTTTTGAAAATTCTTTTTCTTTTTTATCAACGACACCGTATGTATTTGTACAGTGTATACGGGTATAAGATATGTCTTTTGTCAGGTGGATAAGATTTGGAAAAAAAAAAAAATTATTCAAATCCGGAAGTTGCTCGAAAATTCTTTAAGGTCCAAAATTTCTTTTTTGATATTCAATTTATTCAAATTTGATTATCTCATCGTCCACCTGCTACCGATTTCCACCTACACGGTCTGTTTCGTATGGGCGTGAGGCTTTTTTTTTTTTTTTTCATTTAATCAATATACATATACGATATCGAAAAAATTGATTCCAAAAGAAAAAAGAAGCGCTGTCATTCCTGTCAACAGGTGATCTGTCAACTGTCATTAGATGACACTGAAATGATTTCGTAACGACGAGATTTCGAGCAACCATTGATAACAGAATTTCATTTAATCTCGCACGCGCGAATTTTACTAACGTCGACGTTACGGAGACGAAAAATTGGCGCTTTTGTAATAATAATAAAAAAAAAGAACTCATCAAAGTCTGATAACGAATCTCGCGCGTCAAGGTCTTACGGTACGACGCTCAACAGGTACACAGCATCACGAGCGTCACGACGCTTAGTCAGGGAGGCGTCGATCTCTTCCGTGACGGAGATTCGAGATGAGTCAAATTAAAGAAATAAATCTCAGCACCCATTTATTATGCAAACACAATAAATAATAGAATTTAATACACAGGCATGCACACAAAAAATTAATTTATTTAATTGTTACTCAAAAATTATTTCTATACCCCATTTTTATTCATTTTCCGTATGGTACACATTGATTGTAGTATTCAGAGTGTATAGAGAGTATAGGAGTTACGTAACACGGACTATAGCGAAAGGGAAGATCGACTTTGCCCGGATCGATTGGATCGGCCGATCGACAGATTAATCGCGTATGGACGTTACGCGGCGAGAATAGGTTGACCTAGACCTCGAGTGACTCCGAGGTCGGCAGCCTCGCGCCGCGACGACCGCGCCGCGACGGCCGGCGTCCATATTTCACTCGGCAGCCTTCCTTTGGCCGCGCGGGACCTCTACTTTGCCGAACTCGACTCGCCTTTATTTGATTCATAATTTTTGCGCGCTTGTCGCGCGCGCGATACGCGAATACGATTTTTTTTTACTATTTTCGTTTTGATAATTTTCAAATTTGACAAAAAAAAAATTTTTTTGCGCACTTGTCGGATTCCAATTTGTGAAAATCAATGAGAAAAAAATTTTTCTTTCCCAATTTACAATATCTCATGGTGCTAACAGTGATTGCACTGTAGCTGTTTTATTGATAGCGATAATGATGTATGATAACGATAACGCCAATTGCTTGTATAGATCGCGCGAAGTTGATACGCGGCGTAATCACTTTTAAATTATATTGACTGACGTTAAAGGATGGAAGAGACTTTTTCTTTGCAACGGGAATTAGTCTTTTTCTTTTTGTTTCTTTCATTTTAATAGTGTTCACGAAATTTATCTCGAGATGGGGTATACATATATATCATTCATTGGGTATATTATCATTTAGGTAGAATAATTATATTTGCAAACTGCTTATACGTATGTCGGGTTTACACGAAGTATGCAATAAATCGTGGTGTCGTGCGTTTTCGTGGTAGGATGTAAAAAAAATTTTAATAGTCACCGACCTTTAGCGTTGAGATGATGGAAAAAAAAAATGTTTACACTTTCATTTTTTATATATATATATGTATGTATATTGATTGACGCTTTGAAAATTTCACGACTCCAGATCCGCGTGAATCATTTTTTCACTCATTTGAAGTTTCATAAATTCCCGCGTCACGGTGTAAACGGTGGCGCCGTTTGTTTCTGTTTCATCCGCATTTATTTCTTTGGCTGACAAATTCGTGGGAGTCCGAAATACGCGAGGTTGTGATTTATCGGTTGGGTAAAAAAAATGGCTATGTCATAAAATGGCACCGATAATCTAAATGACAATGAAATATAAAAATAGTAGTCGTAGTCCCGAAAATAACGAGGCCGCTAGTGTCTCGCGATAATACGTATCGCTTAAAGCAATAATGATAAAATAGTAATTTGGTGTAAGAGTTCAGCTTTTCTTGGTGTGACACATTGACACTGTCAATGACCTCGTTGGCGCGTGACGACGATTCGATAACGCATTTAAGCAAGAGGGGGGGGGGGGAAGAGAAAGAGAGAGAAAGAGAGAGAGAGAGAGAGAGAGGAGGAAAAATAAAAAAGGCATAGAAATAATAATAATACTAATAATAATAACAAACGTCACGGAGCACGTTTTTATAAAATTTGTTTTTCCCTTCTATGTTGCAGATCGGCACGAGAGTTTACCTGCGCGAGCACAAGGCGGGAAATTAAAATTCAAACAAAGGTGTAGAATATCGCGCTTACGTTATCAGTGGGGTTCGGTGTCGCCATCTGGATTGAGAGGCAAGAAAAAAAAAATTTCAATTTTGCTTCTAACGATCAATTCGATTTCGATTGTATATCTCGAGGATCGGTCTTCGAATCGATCGATTTGTCAGTCGACAGTATCGATAATGGGGATTGTGATTGACATTGATTTTACGAGCTCTCTCAAATAGTCTATATGAGAAATGTCCAGTATATATGTATTATATGTATTGGATGACACGATAAACAATCACTGCCATAAAACGTGGATCATAAATAGTAGATAGATCGTTGATGATCGTATAATCGAATGTGTTCGATAATCGATCGATAAATCGATAGCGTCATTTATAGTGTGTGCTCGATAACGATAAAAAATGATCAGGCATATAGTGTCGCGGTCCAAATGAAGGGATATAGCTTTCTTTTTTCTTTGAAATTAACGAAATTCTTCTTTATCGACAGAGCCACTTTAAAAGTCAGAATAGGGTTAGTAGATGGAAAAGAGATAAAGAAAAATTGAACTTAGACATTAATTTCACGTCGTCGAAGTCGTCATCGATGATACGGACGGTTTAAAGAAAATTAAAACGAAAAAGAGAAAGAAGTGTTCGCGCGTTCCGAAAGACAACTGAAAAATGTCGAACCTTTCGACACGCGCCGTGACATTCGCTGCCGGCCTCGCGATTATTCTTCTTGTTATTCTACTTGTGATACTGTGGACCGGGGTGCGTAACGGAAGTGTGACAAATCCTGTGAAATATCGGCACAATGACAGCAAAACCAATTTTCATTACGGATACGATCGATTGGATGATTCGTCGGGCCGAAGTACAGATGGCGCGCGGATCGTCAGACCCACGACGCTCGAGGCGCCATCTAGCACGACGGAATCAAATTTCAAGGAGAAAACCGTTACGACTGTAAATGGTGAGTTTTCCTTTTTTTTTTTAAAAAACTATATTTTTGATATTTTTTTCGTTTTTTAACTTGAAGGCAAATTGGGTAAGGCATACCTAGTTTGTTTTACATGGATCCCATGTGCTTGTGCTTTCACGGAATAAAATTATGCCTGTTATCCCTATCGCGAAGGAACTAACTCGGCACTGAACGCCACAGAGATAAATTATCCAAGTGCTGTAATAAATTCGTGTTTAAGGGTGCTACGTATACGTTCACATGTAACGACTTGTCGTGGCGATACAGCTGATAGTTTCTGTAGTTACCTTTGATATATGCGCATTCATGTCCGCGGTGCCACTTCGATAGACGTAAAATTCTTTGGTATTGAAAAAAAAAAAAAAAACGTATTGGAATTTATTTCAACAGACTATGGAAATTGATTCAGAGTTATACGAGATTTTGTGTATTATCACGATAAATTAATATGCCAGGAATTGTAAATTTTTTTCAAATTTAAATACGCCGTAATATTTTGAATCGAAGTTCGAAAAAATTTTTCAAATTTTCTCGCAAAATTTTTCAAAAATCTCGCACTCGGCGATTTTTATAAAGAGACAGATACACCAAAAAATTGGTAAAATATTTATTAGTCAATGTCAGCACTGCATTTAGAAAAATATTATTTTCAACGAAATCATCAATCAGTCATTGACGTACCGAACGTCAAAAAAATAGTGTATCATCATCCCAAATCACAAAGGACGCGAGTGCCTTTTTTACTCGTAAAGATCAGCAATCATTGATATTGAAAAAAAAATCATGGACGAGCATACTAATACCTGACGTGAAAAACCGGCAATGAATATCGATGAGCTCACAAGGAGAACCAATCAATAGTTACATGAACGGGATTCTGGTTTCTCTGCAGCTGATCGATTAATTGCCAATAGATATCCGAAAGCGATCTGGCCAAGGTTTGAGTAGAGGTTATCGACCGTCGTAAAATTAGATTCGATTGAGCCGGTAGAAAATTTAGCCTAGACTCAAACCTACAGATTTGGTACGTTTAAACGAGAGGAAGAGACCCCGGTCGTTGATTATTTGAGATAACAGCGTAATAAAATCGTTAAATACAGCAAAATCTCAGGCATCGGTCTAGGCGGTACGAACGTCCTTGTAAGGCCGCTGCTCCAAAGTTCACAATATAGTAATAGACGTAGTTAAAACGCTGAGTCTGAAAACAGTAGGAGACCGACCGAGGCGCCATCTAGGATAAGCCGCGTTTTCACGAGTACCGTACGACGACCAGAAACCAGTTCCTAGCGAAGATCGTCACTGCGTTCGTAAAATTCGTAACGATCAATTTTGAATTTCGCGGGCTTTGTCGTACGCGTGTTCCTAAATACACCGAACAAAGCGATGCCTCCACTTAGCACAGCTATTACCTATAGGTGATTCGCATTCCAATGTACAACAGGAATCCGATCGGTAAGACGAACACGTGCGTTGCTGCTTTCTCTGTAGAAAAGAAAAAAAAAAAAAAGATTTTTTTTCAAAAACGTATTTAAAAAATTCAACCCAGCTCCGTAATAGCGAAGAAGAAAGTGCGTGGCGGGCAGGTTCGGATTTCTGCGAGACGAAGCAGAAACAAGGATCACGTGTTGTCGTACGACTAGTTGGCTGCCGTTGCGAGAAATCTTGTCTTGGTGTTGGTATGTTTTTTTTTTTTTTTTTTTACGTTTTCCCACCACATATCTTGTACGCGTACGACTGTCGGTTGCCGGAACGATATAAAAAAAAAAAAGAAGGCGAAGGAACTAAAAAACGAAGTCGTGGCACTAAAACACGAAAACGCCTTCCGGCGACGGAGACTCTCGAGTGCCTCTCGAATAGACTGCGCGGCGTCAGTTTTCAAATCGCGAAACGCTCGATCTAACCAATGAGCATGCTGAGGGCTGCCGATCAAATGCGTTCGAGGTATCCTGGCTCTTACGCATTCTCGTGCCTCTTACTCATGCTCGTAGCAGCGCCCGTATTTAACGAGCTTCCTCAAACACTCGAGACGAGAAACGCTCAGCACCTGGCATACGGTACAGCAGAAGGTTACATGGTTAGTCAAAGGTCAAGAAAAAAAAAAAAAAGCCTGAAAAAATCTTATTCAATTATTTGAATAACGGCGGGAGGTGTTTTTTTTTTTTTTCATCGTCGAAAAAGAATTTAGTGCACGGAGTCTTGCGTAATTTTTTGCGTTCAGCGAAAGAAAAAGACGAAGGATACCGAGATAACTTTACGGTCGTTCTCAGTGAATATTAATCGCGGCTGAAAATCCATAGGAAAGTTTTTCGAAATTTCCGGCTGGACCTTGTGACGTGAAAAAAATTTTTTTTTTTAGATCCTATCGAAATTTGCCACGCGCCTGAACTGTCGGTCAGTACTTTAAATATTCGCATTTCTCTCTCTCTCTTTCTTTCTCTCTCTCCCGTTTTGTCTTCATCTTCCAGTATGCAGATGGACGCTTATCCGTCCATCTCGAGAATCCCGAAGGTTTTATTGGAGGTTTAGTCGCTAGTGACTTAACCTAACCTGTGCTCAATATTCTTACGTAACATTCAGTAACGAGATGGGAAAACGTCTCGACGCTTCTTGATTCGTCGCTCGTGTTCACAAATATGATATAATCGGATATCCTTCTCCGCTCGCGCGTTCGTTCCGTTCAGTTACCCAAGCGGTCTCGACTACGCGAGTCAAGCTTTGCGCGCCACCCAGGCGACCTTGGCTTCCGGCCACGATCAGGTCGACTCACGAGACTCGTACGCGCATGCCTACGTACCTACGTACAGGTTACGTAGAAAATGAAGGTGGGTAGTCGAGTACGTGAACGGTATGGTAGATGGATAATGACTGTCTCTGTATATCTATATAAGTACACGGTTAGCGCAGCGCCACGTAGAAAAATACGTTAATGGAAAAGATTGCTAGAAAATTCGATTTGAATCGTGTCGTAACCGTCGCTGCAGCTACGCCGGTCAATTGGCACGTGGTTGCGCGAGTCGCTTGTTCGACTGAAGTTCCACCTGGACAAGACGTCTCGTAAACATTGGCGAATTCACGGCGGGAACCGGTTTCTCGATTCGAACGTCGGAAACGGGATGGTCGTGCCCGGAAGATGCGTAAATTTGGTCAAAAAAAATTTTACACTTTTTCTTTTTTTTATACGGTCATTTACACTCTATGGCTATTTAATGACGGATATTTAGTTTATCGCTTGTCACATTATATTTTATACGTGTAGATTCGTTTTTTTTATTATCTTCTGAGTACTGATAAGGGGTCTCGTTAATTTTTATTATTTATCATAATTTATTTAATTTATATATATATATGTGTACGTATTTTTTTTCTCTTTTTCTTTATGGTAGACGAGGTCGGTTGACTTCTTGATGCTAAGGAAAAAAGTAAGGAGAGAAGCAGGTGCGAGTCTTACGGGAGTCATCGACAGTCAGACAATCTCTTATACGGATATCGTGTATCTCGTAAAATAAACGACGATGCCGCGGGAAGATCGGTTTTCATTGGCGCTACGGTTTCTGGTCGTTAAAAAAAGAATTTATTAGCGTCGATTTTTTTTTCCTTCAAAACCGCCAGTTGACTTGCGTTTATTTTACTTTTGTTATGAAAAAAAAAGAAGAAGTTTTGTTCTCTAACCTATATTGACCGTTGGCAGACGCCATGTTGTAACGTTTTTCAATGGAGCGACGCTACGTAATGATGGCTTGGTTTAAGTGGAACGATATTGTATGCTAATAAACGGGCACGAACTGTGCGCAGTGTCTTGTGGGTAGAAAAAGATAATTTCGCAATTTCAACGACACGTGCGTCTTCCTCGCGGCATAAACTGCACGCTTCGAATAGATAGGCCATCGAGTGTACGAACTTGATTAGAAATTATTTCCTTTTCCAGAATTGAAAAGCGCGTCGTAAACAGGGCTTGAGAATTGTGTGTGTAAAGTGGCGAGAGAGAGAGAGAGAAAAAAAAAAGTGCTTGTCAGCGCTTTGAGTCAAGTTCTCGAACGACCGTTGGATGATAAACGAAGGGCGACGTTTATGCGACTCGGTCGGTAATGCAGAGCGTCTCTTTGCAGTTGACTTGATTCACGCGGCCCAGGAGTCACGGAATCTTTTTTTTTTTTTTTCTTCTACGTATCTCATTTCTTACGCTGCATTTTGCGACCTCGTACTGGCATAATCGTACGGGGGACATATATTCACTGTACGTTCCCAGTAATATATCGAGTAACGCGGATATTAGCCTAAATTATAATTATTAATGATGCGAATCTCCTGTCCACCTACTCACAGCGTTATTACGAGCTGGCAAAGTACTGGAGCCAATATGGCGAAGATTGTAGCCAATGCTCGTATACAAAGTCTTGTCTACTAATGGACCAGGTCGAAGAACCCACTGCCTGGTTTAAATTGCATTTCGTAATAGGGTAGACCGTCAAATAAATAGAAATTTTTGATATTGTTTCGCGCGTTCGGAAAGCCATGCGCAGAGATAAGAAGAAGAAATTACCGACGGGGTAGATTAGTTTGACGTGATAGCGAGAACAATGGAATCTGAAATAGCGCGGAGTGAAAATTATCCGAAGTTCGTCGACTGCCAATAAAAGTCTCTTTATCTCGACGGGAGCGTGCTGGACGTTGACTGTTTTACGTCACAGACCTCTTTGTTCGTCAATATGGAAAAACAGCGCCAGCGGCGATACGCAGGCCTTGTGGAATCTCGTGGGAGACATTTTTTTGTTTCTTCTCGTCGTCTCCGGCCTTTAGTCGAGACTTTTTATTGCGCATGCGCAAGTGCCCTGCGTGCGACCTAACGGTTAAAACCTGAACGCGACGTTAACGCATTCTGTTATATTTATGATCTTTGATTCTTGTAACTTTATAGATCTCGCGTAAATTACGTGCGCGAGGATATTTTGCGTTTGCCTTCCTGCTTTCACGTGTCGTTTACCTCGGAAGCTTTCGCGCATGCGCGGCAGACGGGTACGCGGTGCGCATGCGCAGTTGCTACGCGTAGTTCGTGCCAGGTGGCGCTGACTGCGTAAAGCCTGGTTCAGCTTTGTTTCGCCGATCGTAATGCTGTTTCGTAATTTATCTTGACGATCGATGCGGTATCTTTTAATGAGATTTTTTCTCTTAACGATTCTAACGATTATCAGACATCCTCCCGATGGAATCCTAGTCGACTCCAGTTCCCACTTGCGAATCCTTGGCCACCTTCACTTCTCGCATGCAACTAGTGAAAGCTCCTGAGCATCGACTAATAACCCTGGCAACGTTTCGCCGCCCACGATTACGCCGACACTAATTATTACGCAGTCGACGTGAGAATCTAACATCGAGACGCCGCGCATCCCTCCGTACTGGACACGCGTTTGCGTTCCTAAATCTATCTTTGACGATTCGTTTGCGATTTTTAATGGTGGAAGAAAATTTTAAAGCATGAAATTAACTCTTTAACGCGTCCCAATAGTAATTGAAATTTTGCTTTGCAAAATTGGCTTTAGCAAATAAAAAAAGTCGCCACAATCGAATGAATATCGTGGGGAGGTCTATCGGTTCGAACTGAAATTCGTGAATTTAGGCTATAACGACCGCCGAAGTGTCAGATGTTCCATTGTCTTGATGGAACAGCACTTTCTTCTTCTTCATATGCGCCCATTTTTGTTTTTCAAATTCTTCCTTCAGCTTGACACGTAAATTCGTAGAACTAGAATAGTTTTGACGAACAACGCCATCTTCCGGTTAAGGCTATCATCAACGGCTCTAATTTAAAAACGTGGGACAAGCTCATAACTGATGATCAGGAACTTGGTGCACGTGAGATTCCTGCAGCTGGAACATGGGGAACAATCACGTCGTTTCTTTACGACGCGGCTTAATCTCAGTAACACGGTGAAAAGCTGTCCGGTGACACGGCGGCGCCCGACGTCCGATGTCAGATCGACGCTATCGGCGAGACGGGCTAATTGGAGGAGTGACGCGAGATAAGAGCGTATAGCTCGACTGGACTGTTACACTCGACTGTATTTTCAGGTATAAATTAGATTGTGGGAGTTTTCAACGAACCTTTGACGATAGACACTGACGCTGCTCTTTTGTACTGTGTCCGGGCGCTGATCGGTGATAGGCCTATAAATTGGGCCAATGGGAGTGGCGCTTTTTACAAGACGACTGTTTTTATTGGACGAGAAAACGTCCCGCGTAAATTCAAATCGGTATATTTCTATTATCGGCGATTTTAAACTGTCATATCGGATATATCGGATATATTACGGGAAATAATTATATTTTTTAATATATTTCGTATACGTATGCTGTAACGTATTTTCTTAACTTGACACCGATAACGACTATCTCTTCACGGCAGATTCGAGCACCTCGACCTCAACCGATCAATAACAAATTTTTTGAGAATTTCCGAGCAGGGTGGCCACTCGAGGGGAACCAGAAAACGAAAACGTTGTCTGAATCGGTAGCTGAAGTCGTCTTGTGATCGTGAGTCGAAAAATTACGTCGCAGTGTATAGTACTTGTGTGTGTGGAATCTAACCTACGTCATCTGTATCGTATGAAGCGAGGATGAAGTTTTTTATATATGGTGAGACAAAAAAAAAAGTTTGAAACTAATTGAATCGAGGGAAGAATTAAAATTGAGTCAAAGGCGACGGCACTGGTTTTTCTTGTGCTACCAGGGTTATCGTAACTGTAATTTTAATAATTTTATCTATCTACGTATGTATCGTTATTATGCTTTGTGGTTCTTATCGGCAGAGTCCTTTCGTGGTCGCTCTTTGCTATTTGCTTGCGTGGGCGCCGTACCGTTACTGTACCAGAGCGATGCTGATTTCTCCAGAGAATGCAGAATTCTCGCTGATCTCTTGCGCCACGCAGTGATAACTGATAACGACCTGTTTCGCAGTTTGCATTGAGAGTTGGCAGCGATGACCGAGAACAGTCGGAGTCCTTTTTTCTTTTTTTTATCATAGCTACAAAAACTTACCGATAATCGTTCACACGTAAGTCAATAACGCAAAGCACAAGCGTCGCGACGTCGAGCGTCCGGTTATTCGGACAACTCGAAAATAAAAATTTGCACCGATCTTCGTAAATAAAAAATCGCAATACCTCGCAAAGAGAATAAAAAAATTTTTCTCAACGTTCCTCCGTACATTTCAGACTCTTAAATTACCCTGAAATTTAAGATCCAAAAATTTAACGAAAAATTTTGCCAATATTTTGCCAATACTTCGATTCGTTACGCAGTTTTTTTTTATTTATATCCTCACTTATACCGGGTAATTCGCCCGTCGGAAACTGCACTTTTTTGCATCTCAGTGCAACGATCCGCTAAACTCTTCGTACGTCGTAACGACTATGTTTATTTATTTATTTTTTTTTCACTGATAATAATAGTTATCAAGTCTCACGGGATTGGCCAATAGGTGTTGGTACAAGGCGAGTACACAGTCCTAACAGTGCGCTGCAGCGGGAGCTGCAACGTCCACGGGGATAAAGTGCACTTCGTGTTGCATCCAGGTGTCGTTGTCTCGCGTTCCTCTCTTGAGAAAGGTCAGTCAGTGTCGTGAGCAACCTGGCTGTAAGAGTGTATAGTGTCAATGGCAGTGCGCCGCAACAGCTTCTGACTTAACCACAAAGCCACCGAGATGCAATGAGAAAGAGGAGATGAAAGATAACGAATCAAATACATATATATATATATATATATATATATATATATATATATATACTTCTTTTATTCCGTTACACTTAATGCACATATGAGAAAACATTAATCCGTTTAGTGCTACGAATCTGTACACGTGTATTATGCACATATATTATACAGTCCTTTTTTTCTTCAAGTCTATGACAAATTCCTGTATACCGATCATGGATTTAACAGCGAGAAAAGGCTGGTACGGGATATTAAAAAAAAAAAAAGTCGAGAAATCCGCAAGAACGGGATTGATTTCATGAATACGATTAGAGATTCGTGTCAGCGGGAGATAAGATCGCGCGTCACGTTTTTTTTTGCGGATCCTCCTTAATGGTAATCCACGAGATGTAGATTTTAAAGAAAATTGATAGCGTATCTGCGATCCTCGTGGGCTGATTGACGAAAGATTTTTTTTTTCATAATTAACTGGTCCATTCTCCTTTTCGGTTACAAGTGATAAAAGAAAAATGTGCGATGCTGGCAAAATTAATTTTGAGTTCAGAGTAAAACTCGTAAAATTCGACGGATGACAGATTTTGTTAGATTTTTATCACAGCATCCCAATGCATCTTCAACCCCAGATTTATCTCCGAGAGGAAATATTTTTATTTATTGAAAACAGTCTACAAAGTGCTTATCAGTGCTGTAAACTTTTTCCTGGATGCTGTACCCGATTCTGTGGACCATTTAGAACATGTTTTTTTTTCTCTTTCGTTTACCTCAATTTTCCAAACTCCGTCCCGACGCACTTTCATCCACGCGTCCATCCAATCGGCGAAGCCCGTCGCGAATTCTACCCGCGATCCGGAATTAACTGCGTATAAACCGCGCGCAGCAGCTCCACACCAAGAGCCATGTATGCACGGATGCAGATGCGTCCATATGAATGCGCCTGCAGACACATTCAACTACACACAGTCTATTTCTCTCGGTTTCTCGAGCTCTCGGTTACCAGATAATCTACACAGTCCAGCGACAAATGCGAGACGACGTAGTGCGGCCGCCATATGCAAATAGAAACGGCCAGAATAATAGGAAGGTGGTCGGGGGAGTAAGAATGGCGAAAGAGAACGAAAAAAAAAGTTTGACCTGCCCAACAATCGAACACACGGTATATCACGGTACAGTCGAACGGAAAAGAACTGTAAGTCGACCTCGTTCGATTAGCTCATCGATCAATCCAATTAATCGATTTGTCTCGCGTATCGATTGCCAAGCTTCATAAACCCTAACCCCGACGCTGGCGCGAAACTATCCGAGCGCCATCTGTCCTCGCGGTGGCTAAGCTCCGGTGGCGCCGCGCGGAGGCGTCTCGAACTAATCTCTCCGTACCAATCTTAATACCTAATGGCAAATATTTGCAATCGTTTAATCTCGCCGATCAATCTCGATACTGACTAACGCACGCTGATCTCCAGAACAATTTTAATCTATGTAATATATCTGCACGGTCTATCTTAAATATTTGCATCGATCGATCCACAGAGTCATCTCTATACTCGATAACATACATTAATCTGTACAACGGTCTCAATACTCAAGCCTAAATATTTACATTGATAAATAATTATCTGTAATCATAAATATATAATAACAGTAAAAGCACTCTTAACAACTTTGAGTGTTAACATTACGTAATCACCCCCTGTTATCACTGTGTAGCCAAACACCTTGTTCAATGAAAAAATTATTGATAAAATAGTTATATATATACAACGATACAGGACGATTGGCAGGAAGTCACAGATTAAGGCGTGGCTTAACTTGGACGACGATTCTGATTGGTCAGTGATTAAGGTCATTGATAAACGACGATAACGCTAGTCGAAACAAAGTTATTGTCATTGGTCAATGATCAAAAGCCACATCCGAATTACGTAGCTGCTCAAGAGTGACCCTGCTCGAAATTCCATTATGAGAATCTAGGTTCCTTCGAGGTCCTAGTCCAGTCTTGGACTAGCCCAGTGAGCACCCAGCCAGATCCTGAGCTTGCTCGATGAAATTTTCAACCAGGGTTACTACAATGTCTTGCGCTGATCTGAAAACCCAGTGAGCACTGAGCGAATCTCTGTTTCAACGCGCCCTAAGAGAATCGCAGATTATCATAGAGCAGCCACGTATCTTGTCCAACCAGCATTCGATGCTATCACTTAACCTTATCTTCTTCATCTTGGCAGCAACAGCGAATGCGCTCTTATCCGCTGCGTATACTGTACCTACAGGTTGTTACAAAGAAAAGAGACATAAAGTGACCGAAGCAATGAGCGTCGGGGACCGGTCTTCCTGGCTAGCTTGTGTCTATAGGTATACATTATACATACATATATACCTCAACTTGAGGACCCAAGAATGTTTCTCTGTTTGGGACCACCCTGGTCCAGATCAGACCCTTTCTGATGCTGCGCATCGTGCGGATTCCAGGACTGGTTGACCGATCGACTTAACACCGTCTCGTACCTGGTGCCTCCTACCTGTCTTGTCTTTTCCTTTTCTTCCTTTCACCCTTCATTTTCGCCCCTTCTCGTCAAGGCGTCAGAGCCAACGGCTAAGTGTCGGTCGACTCGAAGAACAACAAAGACAAGCCGGCTCTGGTGCTGCTGTCATCCGATATTTCTATAATGCGCTCCGGATGGAGAAGTAGCCAAAACAGAGACGTCACCCTTGGTACTCGTGTTGGGGATGATGAGCGTCTAGCTGGCTATGTTTTTGTATAGTCTCGTATAATCATAATAATGCGACGCCTCAGGCCGCGACTTTCAGGTGAGTCGAAGACGTCAGAAGAAGCCGCGAACTTTGAACAGATCCGACTGGCGGTGCTTGGGTTCGGCTATTTGATTTTTTATTTATTTCTTTTTTTTTTCTTTTTTACCAGTTGGTACGACCGTAAGATATACTTTACACGTGCAGTGATAACGAGGAAAAAAATTGTACGATGAAACAAATTTCTTTTAGCATATGCCATCTATATTTCGTTTTGATGGGGGCATATGGGCGGAGCCGACGACGATGTTTGGCTTCGTTCACACCGTTTTTCGTAAAATTTCCGACAGATCGTTATCGTTGCACTTTTTTCTTTCAGTTGTGCGTCCATTCGTTGTTGCGTCGATTTCGCGGCTTATTTCCTTTTTTCGATTTATGGCACGAAATTTGCGTCCCGACGGGTGCGACTAGGATCGAGCCTCGATCTAGATAAACATCGCGCGTACTTCCACTCCGTATACGAACTCGCTTACGCACGTATGAACAGCGCTTAATGTATAAATAGCACGAAATAATGCTTGCAAGGCTTGTGACCCGTGCGCGTGTAGCCGCGCCTCTATGTCTTATATCCTCTGTATGCCATATCCTGTATCCTGTATCGGAATATCGTATTAAATTTACGCTCAGCACTTTTTTATTTTGACTTGTCAGATTTTTTGGAATTGAAAAAAAATTATTTTTCAAATTTTTTTCCTTCGCTGTTTTTGACTGATATACTTAATTTTGATTTTTTTTTTTTTTTTTTTTTTTTTGAAAGGGACAGGGGTGACGTTCCTTTGGGTCATCATCTCGAAACTTTATTGAACTATGGCGAACATGGATTTCTTGCGAATCTTTATGGCTGGTTCACATGGCGCGATTTACCTTTTCTATCGTCTAGGCAGATTATTATTATTATTTTTTTTTTTACTATGTTGGCAACATATGAGATTCCTTGGAAGGGACATGATTTCGGAAAATGCTTACGATCGCGCGAAACGTACGCTACGTTGGATGGATGAGCGACCGCGCGTGTGCATGTTTTGCGATAACGTTATCTATTTATGCGACTACTTGGATGTGCCTTAGACACGTGGAAAGTATTTGCACGGGTGTAAAATTTCTCTAGGATGATAATTTGAAGAAAAAAAAAAAAAAAGAAATCATAACAACAATAATAATAATGCACGAAAAGCATTAAGATAAAAATTCGTCAATCAAGTAGTAAGAGAAAACTAAAGAAAGAAAAAGAAGAACGACGAGCGGAGGTGGTACAGAGTGAAAATACTGAATTCGAGTCTCTCAAAAGTCTCGAGAGCCTTAAAGTATCGCTGAATGTAGGCGCAAGGAACATGCGCGTTCGCCTTTACGCACAATGACGCCCACAGGCTCTTCGAGTCCCTTTTTTTTTTAACGTTTTGTTATCCGATCCTCTGCTTCCTCGTCCTCTTCATTCTCCTGTGTCAAAATGCCTACAGAATAAGTATATACACACACGAATATGTATATATATATATATATGTATTCAGAATTATACCGGGCGTCGAAAAATTAAGCATTTAACAAAATTTTTCCTCGTGTATACCTATACGTAGGTACGTACCCAATTACACTTATTATTAGCCGCAGATTTTCTCAGCGGCTTTCCGCAACGCCGTAAATTGGCCGCAACGCGACGGGCACGTGCGGAGTGGATAAACTTTGCGGATAATTACGCAACAGCTTGCCAGCCGAGTCCTGGATTACGGTTGAATGTACATATATCATATACATACTCGGAGTGTATATATATATATATGTATTTAATGTAGACAAACTATATATATATATTTACTTGCTACACCTTCTGTACTCGTATCGTCTATTTAATGAGGCGCGTATGAGTCGGTGACACGTCTAATGACGAGGTGCGCGTGGGTTTAGTAACGGAGGAGGCGTCGCGACGCCTCGGAACAAAATGCCACGGTAGTACGTTGACGCTATTGTTATTAGCATAAATGAAATCATTAGCATATCTCGTATACCGTGACGAGCTTTTGGCCATGACGAGAGGCAGAATGATTTTTAAGGATTTTTATTGATATTTCGTCGATCATAGATCATTAGCGTTGAGAGTATATGAAATTTGGAATTTGGGGTATACGTCATTTTGTAGGTTTTTTTTTTGTTAGATTTTCTCTTAATCGAACATTTCGATGCTTCTGTCATGACAGATCATCGATCGATGACAGACAGATCGATAGCGACATATAGATCGATAACGACAGTCAGATCGATAACGACAGACAGTGTAAATAATTATCGTCATCCTTTATCCGGCGAATAAAAAGGAGACGAGAATAAAAAAAAGCAAGTTCGCAAGACCGGCTGGGCCAGTTTGTTGTAGTCAATGAAAGGTGACAGTCGAGTTTCATTGAGTTGGGCCTTACGTGCAAAAATGGGCCCATTATGCCCAAAGAGTGGACTTGTCTCTTGCGGATGGTGTCGGTAGTTTTTTGTTACATTGTATTAAAAAAAAAATTTTTTTTGGGACTTCAGGCCCAATTATGGTCTTTTATCATTGCAACGTATTACTATACACGTGAATGTATATATATATATGTAAGTCCCAGACCCGTCGCAACGCAGGGTATCGACTCTGGTAAAATCAACGACGATTCCAATTGTTATTTGGTTGACGAGTCGTCCGTTGGAAACTAAGACTGAGGTCAACGTTGGAGACGGTCGAATCAATTCGAAGACGTCGGGGTCCTGTTTGGGTCACGACGAATCACGCGCGACGGTGAACAAACTCGAACTTTTCTCGAGTGTCGCTAGCATTTAGGATTCGCCTTTATAATTTATCGTTCGCGACCTCGCAGCTGGATTCGTAGTTCCCACGTCATTGACGGCACACGTCGCCCATTCATCGTTCGGGTTTCTATCTGTGGCTGAAGTATTTTTATGCGACCTGACACGCAAGACCAGTGAACCCACCTTAAGGCGACTCGCACGGTCGTTATGAGAAGCGCATGAAAAAGTGGTTATAAATATTTAGACTGGCGTCGCGTATAGTTTAAATTTTTTTGGTTTTTAATTTTCGAATCGTGATTGTATTATTGACATGTATATATTTTTTAAATTTTCTAATTATCAAAATCAAGCCATCTTCTTAAGTGGATCTTGACGACAATTAAAAAAATTTTTTTTATCGTGGCTATACTCACGACAAAAAGGCATTATCGTCGTCGTCTTGTTTTCAAAATCAACATTTCGATTTGTCGCGTGGCAATGCGCGCGAGTGAGGTTGACGTGAATTTGCGACGGTGGCGCCGCGAAGTCATAGTGCAATAGGTTAGAATGTCAATACTCGGTAGTTTCATGCGAATGGAATGCAAAGTCAATTGCGAGTATGGCTTAAACTTTTTTACGTACTCTGAGCTACATATAATCAGTAATTGATCCGACGCAGCGATGGTTGATCGTAAAGTAACTCAGATTTTAAACTCATCCACTTATCCAGAAACCGAAATCTAACCTGCTCTGGCCAGAAGACGGAAGTACAGAAAAATTGTTAGAGGCTGGAACTCTTTTCATTTTTATAAAAGTGCACTAGCTCTGCAATTTAAGGCCCAAAATGAGTCCAGAACTTGTTTTCATACAGGAGTAGTTGTAATGGGAGTCAACTGTACCCGTTTTGTAAATTTTCGAAATAAGTTGATGAAAATCTCTATCATGTAAAACTTCAAATCTCGTCAAAATCAGTTAAATCCGATGATTAATGAAAAAAGTTATCTGCTACGGGAAGTTTGAATATTTTGAAAATTTTTTTTTTTTTTGGTAAAATCGCAAAAACTGTTACTAAAATGTATGGGGCACTAAAAACTCAGCTGCGTGCGAAAAAAAGGCCCATTTATTTGTGATCTGCATTACGATTGTCTTTCGCCGTAACATCACGGTGGATGATGGTTTTGGGTCTGAACCAATCAGACCCAACCCTGATGATTCATTACTGCGTGAACTCATCCGTTGATAAATCTTCGTATCGTAACAATCGACATGGCTCGTTTCGCTATCGTCATAATAGGTTAGGTCAAAGGTCGTCCCTCGCCCTAACCTCCCCTCCAATCTCAACCAGTCAACACCCACCTCACTTGGACTCCTTTCACATTTTACTTTATCTCGCTCTGTTTCTTCCACGTGACCACTTCCGATTGTCTCTAATCAAGCATCCGTAACGTTAAGTGCACGCAGGATAGCACTGACGTTTCGAACTGTCACTGCAACACGTGTCATTTATCCACTGTGTTATTGTCACGAAAATTTTGACAGTTGAAACTGTCAAATCAGTTGTCTTCTCGTTGAAGAGGCAAAATTCATAAATCGTTTTCTGCGCTTAAATTTTCTCCATTGCTTCACGTTATGGCCATGGACGGTTGACAGTCGTTGATGAGCACTGTTGAAAAATGTTGATATGAAGCCATGCGAAACCCATTGGCCAACGCTGCTCTGACGGACCCAGCAACTGGTCAGACGTTATTTCAATCAGTCATAGGTGAGTCTCACGTTAGGTTAGCATGATAAATCGTTGAAGAACGTTGACTCTTGTCAACGGCGATAGTCGTTAATTGGCATAGCGATAGTCCGATGATCAGGAGGAATCAGTCGGAGGTTGTCTTAGGTCAGGTTAGGTCGAATAACAAGAGTTGACGAACGGAAGAGTAAGTGGGGTAGGAGTGGGGGATCGAAAGGGTAAACGCATCAAACCAATTGGCTCGGGGCTATTTCGATTATTTATAGCCGACAGTTTCTCTTTGGTGCCGCGTCTAATTTAACCGAGACGCCACGCGTCGGGCGTCGCTCTCTGGATGGATTCGACACGGCAGATAGGACGGGGCGTCGGTATCCGATCGGATCGAATGTCGACGGAAGAGAAAAGAATCGTGCGAAATTTTAAGCCGCGGCGGATAGAAGAAGTCTCAAGGTCATCCTTGAGTGTCGTTCAAGGCGTCGCGGGGATTAAAGAACCGACGCTCCCCGTCGTCTTTGGGTACGTGATTGAACGACGCGCCTTGTCTCCTCTTATGTGTATATATATATGTGCGTCACGATACTCTGCTATATCGACTATATTGCTACCGATACAGACACGAGCTCTATATAAATTACGAAGTAAAAAAAAAACGACGCCTCTCACAGTATGGCGACCTTCGACGCTCTTAATTGAATCCTATTAATTAAATGGAGAAGGATCTTACACTGAACTCCCTTATAGCGACTTGGAACCTCACTTAATGACAGACCATCGACGCTGGGCGTCGTTTCCGATCACTGGATATATTGCTTCTATCTGTATAGGACTCTCAGCAATCTCTAGAAATATAATTATAATTAATATTCCTATAATTAAGACGTGAGAGGTCAGTCAAGCTGGGGGCCATGTTCTTACGATATACCTTGTATAAGAGTCCCCTTGAATATCGCGTTATCGATATATTAGTGCCACAGGGGCAATCTTCTTATGGCGTGTAACGTTGAGTAGTCACCTGTATCTCGAGGTCTCGTTATATATCAATATAAACGATATATTACATATATCAATATATATGATATATCGCATATATCTTACTCGGTTATCTTATCGAGACTGTACCTGTGAAAGTCCAATGCTTTTATATCCTTATTAATTTTCACGCGACTGTACAGCCAGGCTTCGTTCATCTAACCGGTATCTACGAGGAATAAAATATTTTACATAAGCCTATACGTGCACGCGTGCTGCGTCAGTTTCTCGTTTCCACTTTCTGGCTTGTGTCGTGGCCTCCTGTATAGCTGACTCCTCTTATGCACTTGTACACGTGTTACATATGCGAGGAAACACGGAACGAGGAACGCACGCAAGGGAGCTGACATCTTGACCTTGCGTAGTCAGACGTTCTACGGAAACTAGGAAGTCAACTGTGCAAAGAGTCATGGTCGCCATGCGAATTCTATGACTCTTGGCGTGAGTCGACATTTTTATTGGCGGTTTGGCGGAAAATTTTTACAATTAATAATTACCGCGTTGTTTTACTATCGGAGTCGACATTTTTATTGGCGGTTTGCCGGTAATTTTTATAATTAATATTTACCACGTAATTTTACCATCGGACACGTCTGATATATAATATATAAGATATATCAGGATCGTAAATCATTAATCATTATATATCATAGCTATGTGTATATCAGGATATATCAGTCGAGTTTGTCTCGTGCAGAATTATTTTTGAGGTTAGGTTTTAGGAACACCCAGCGCCACCTACAACAATAATACACATGAGTCTCATAGTTTCGCGCATTACTTCGTTGTTTCCCATGAACGTCAAATTCTTTTTCAATTTCAAAATTACATATTAATCTTATTATTGAAAATCAATTATAACCTGAATTTGTTTTTATGTTTACAGCCGATAAATTCTACGAGGAAGACGACATTACCGACCGAGTCGAATCTACGTCTGAAATGAGAGACGAAATTTTGCCTACCTCCAAAGGTGGGCTCGAGTACATCCGGTTGATGAAGATCAGTCAGAATCAGTACGAGGATCCACGTGAGTGTATGTTGACTGAGGATTTTTTTTTTTTTACGAAAGGAACTGCGTGAAATATTGCAAAAAATAATGCAAGCCGTAAAAAAAAAATAATTAATTATATTTTTGACTAATTTTTAACTATTCAACGAACTTAACCTTTGCCCTATACATGCGTGCTTGTGTGTCCTCCCTGCTTTATGCGCTGGTCGCAACATTCAATTCCTAGACCTTGCAGAAAGACGTCATTGTACACAGACGTATCTATCCTGGTCTCGTGACCGGTTATTTCACTTGCACTTTATGCAAATTCATCCGGTAACTTGGCCTTACGTTCGCCGTGTCTGCCTGCATGCTGGCGAATACTTGGAATTAGTGATAAACAGAATTGCAGATCTTACGCGGTATGATTCATTGGTAACAAACAATCTAAATATATGTACACATATATTTCCTGAATTCAAGGGTTGAAAGGGCGAACAATAATACAGGAGTGGGGGGAAGGTCACTAAAAACAGTCGTGAGCTGCAATCGAAGAAATTGACCAGTAATCGTTAAACAGTCAGGCTGTGAACATATAATAAAATTCGTGCTTAACCATAATCAAATTCTACGACGGAAATATCCAGAAATAACGCTGCAACGTATACAACGTATGCAGAGGAGGGAGAATATTTTCGTTGACTAATTAAAGAAATTAATTAAACTTTTAAAATCTAACCTAGATCATTTTTTTTTCAGTACAATTTTATTGCTCTTGTAATTCTGATCTGTACAATCGCGTTCTGTTGATTGTTCTTAACAATGATTTAGGTTAGGTTTTCTTATTCGGATCGGATATTTTATTGAGGGGAAAATAATTTTAGGCCTATTGTACCTCGATTCTGTCGTTGACATTGACTTTTGTTATGTCTAGTGGAGGAGTACGAAACAGCCAAGAGACACCACAGCGGACACTTTCGTCATGCAGCTGCAAAGGTCTGGGATCCTCATCCCCAGTATGAATTTTTCGCATTCGGTCGAAAATTCCGTCTGCGTCTCGCGCTCGATTCCAGCTTCGTCTCGCCCGACATAAAGGTATTGAAATATATTAAAAAAGATATAACGCCAAGTGTCGCTTGGTCTCGCGCGACACAGAGATATTGAAATATATTAAAAAGATACAGCACGAAGTGACAGAGTCTTTGGACACACGGTTACACGACGATTTGGAGGTCGTGAACGTAGCCGCGTTAGAATCCAGCGCCAACTTCATTCTATTCAGTCCAGGCGACGGTGGCGCCATTTCGTAGACTCTAACCTGAATATTTCATGCTATCGTTACGCCGAAAGATCCAGGACTTACCGTGAATGTTAATCAAAATCCTTTTAACCGGTGGTTGACGACTTTTGTCGGCGATCTTTTGAAGGATTAAAATATAACGTAAAATAAAAGCAACGTCCAAGGGTATTTTTAAATACTTCCTTTTTCTCTTTCAGGTTACCCATGTCAGTGAAAATTCAGCGAGACGGGAGCAGCCGGGTCATCAGTTGGGCTGCTTCTACAGCGGATCGGTAGATGGCGACCCTAACTCAAGCGTCACTGTCAGCCTTTGTCACGGAATGGTGAGTGGCGCGAAATTCAAATTGACGGGAAGAAACGAGTAGATGAAGATATAAATTTTTTCTTGATTCGTAAAATTAAAATTTTTTTTTTTTTTTTCAATTCACGATCTCTTTTATCTACTCGGTCGTTTATTGCCTGTGCTATTCTGTTTGATTTTCTATCTTGTTCCTGTGGTTTATCGGCGAGCATCGCTTTTTATTCGACACTTGGATCACTTGATTTCGATTTGCAATTACTGAAAACTTTTGCACTTCGCAACCAAGCAAACGCACCAGGGAAAACTTTCTTTCCTCGTGTCGACACGGGTCGACCTTGTCTTTTGAATGTTCTTATACGACTCGTGTACAAGTATCTGATAACATACGCATCGCGGTACGCTCGTAATTATGCAAATCAATAGCATCAGCAGCGTTCATGAAAGAACGACAAGGACGCGGAGTGAACGTGGTGACGATTATTATTATTTCTTTTTCTCGACTATTATTTAGTTTAACAGCGTACGGAATACTTGTACGAGTATCTGACAAGTATCGCTGTACGCTGATAATTATGCAGATTAACAGTATTAACAGTACTCGCGAAAGAAATGATAAGGACGTAATTGATTATTTTTTTTCTTATTATTTTTTTTATTCCGTCCTATCTTTTTTTTTTTTTTTTTCATTGCTCCTCCCTCGTTTCCGCAATTCTCAGCTATTGTTTCGGGGCTGCTGGACGATACGTTTGAAGTGACGCGATGAATTTTAAATGCCAACGCGCCCGTTTTATTGGCCCATAAAAAAACGGGTCGTTAGTATCAATGATATCAGTAATGAGAAAAAATTGAAGACGATTATTAAGAATTACCAACGATTTAAATCGTATTAAAAATAATTCGAATATAATTTTTAATCTTCGGCCGCAATTTCGAATAGACGCAATGTCCAATTTTTTTTTTCTCGTGAACAATCGTGACGTTACGTATATTTGTATATATATTTTTTTTCCTTTCACTAGAAATTGATACTCGACTATCGACTGTCGATCGATTAATCGAACGCGGTAATCGATAAGAAAATCTCTACGGCGCGAACGCGCATCCGATTGGGATTCTCGCGATTTCTTAATCATAATTCAAAGTTCGCCGTCGACGTGAAAAATCGAGGCGGGAATTTCAAACGTCGATTTAATTAATTCAACCAAGACGCTTGTAATATGACGTAAAAAATAATTTTACTCGCTTGAAAAATTCTAATGCTTCTCAGATAACCGATCAGCCTCCTTAACAGTAAAGACTGTCAAAGTGTCAACTGCATGACATTTGATAAGGCTGCTTATATAATTCGAATTATTTCGGCCCTTTGCGACTTTGACGTTAATAAATAATCCGACTGTACCAAAATCTCACTGGCGTACAGTCCCAACTTTTTTTTGTTGGTAATAATGGTCTAATTTTTTTTTCTTGGCAAATTTCCAATGAGCCTCAAGTACGATTTTACGTATACGTCGTATGGACTGTACATAACCTATAAATGTACTGACAGTCATGAAACAGTTCCGCGAAATAGACCAGGAAATTTACCGTTTAGTTTTCCTACTGGAAATAATTTCAAAAAAAAAAATATAAAAATCGTCCCGCTGACTCACTAGGTTCCGAGTATAGGTTGTAAATTTTCAATAATTTCTTTCCCCATTGCCATAATGTTCTTCACTATCTCGATCAAAAATTTTTTGAAAAAATAAAAAAAAAACCTTTCCCAAAATTTCGTACCAGACTTATCGCGGCTGTCTTACCACAAATCTTTTCAGAGTCGCAAATTCGAACGATCTCAAAAATCAAGGACTCACATCTTACCAATATACCCGTTTACGCACAACGCTAAATACACGCACATATCGGTAACCGCGAAATTTGGAAATACCACAAGAGTCAAAAAATCGCGACAAGCCTAAAGCCAAATCAGTCGCGTCGCACTAGAAAAAAAAAAAAAACCAATAGAAATTTGATTTTTATCCTCAATTTTTTGTTCCCCCTCTCCGATCGGTCATCAATAATTCGACCAGCGCAATCACCACGTTTTTTATCAATTTTCAAAACCGTGACTACGTCAGTCAAAAAAATTTTTTTCTCCACAATACCTAATCTAACTGCCACCGTCGGTGCTGGCACTAAAAAAAAAAAAAAAAAAAAAAGAAGTTCGCTCGTTCCTATTTTCGTTACCAAGGTCGCCCGACGACGATGCACGCGTCCGCTCGATCTCGATCCCGTAGTAAATCGAGAAACACGTAATCTTGCGTAACACGTGTCAAACTCGCCACTGGTATCTACATAAAATAACAACCTTTCGTCCGTCAGGCTGCAAGTATCGTAAATTCGTTTGTTTTCCCAGCCGTTGCATCTGGCACGAGATTCGTAGCTTCTAATAAACCTCACGAAGCCCATCTCCCTCTTCGATCAGTAAAATTCAATTTTAAAATTTTGCCGTCGTACAATAATCGTTTCTTATTTGTCAGTATACGCGGAACACCCGTTACACATATATATTTGTTATATCCACTCTGTATCGTCGCGCGCCTTGTTGATCGTCCGGTGAAATAAAATATCGACGTGCGAAAGACGGCCAGGAAATTCACATCGGGATTTCCTGTTGCTCCGCGTCTCTTCCAGGTAGAGACGTCTGGCTCGAGGAGGACCGGAAGTCCGTTCAGGGTCGTGTACACAGCCAGTCAGAGAAAATTTATTTACTTTTTTTTTATTTTACTTCACACGGCACGGTCCCCTTGTGCTGTGCACCGTTTATACTATATACCGTATATACTATTTATTCGTATGTACTGTACAATTTTATATACTCGTATATACCATATACCTGTATATACAAAGCGATCAATTGACTCGCGCAGTCCAGCCACGACCGTTACAATTTGAATCGAAAATGACGCCACCCCTCGTACGTAATGTTTAGAGATCGATCATGGACCAGATCTTGAATACACACGTAACCGTGATCGTAGTGGAAATTGGAGATAAAAAAAATATAGAAAAAAAAAATTGAGTCCTCGCGGTGTGAACTTGACCTAATTTTGCTCTGGTACAGCGAGCCCTGATTCTACAACAGCAGGCACTGTCTTCGCTGATGAAGAGACGCGACCAAGTGGACCCAAGGAGGCCAAATCGAATTAGAGCAAACAGGTGGGGGGTCAGAGGGCAAGACGAGTGGGTGTGGCGGGAAAAAAAAAAAAATTATTTTCTATAAAACTTTGTTCGCGCGACACCGCCTTTCGCTGTCTATCTGAAAATAGTCACGGTTCAAGGCTTTCCGTATGGCGTATTGGATTTGGCTCTGCTCAAGGCAACGCGCTTACGACGTATTTCACGCTCGCTTTACGCACTTGTTACGCACGTTTTACTCCGCCACTTTCGCGCTGCGCGTTAAGAGATTTTATTTACGGTGTCTGTTTGGTACTTGGGGATGCTGGGTAAATTTTTTGAGGTTACGAAGGAGAAAATTTTTATTTTGAAGTTTTTCTTTTTTGTTTTTTTATCGTATTTTTTTGATAATTCGATTTTCCATCGATGGTCGCGCGGCTGTTATTTTGATTTACGAATTGTGACGTAACGGAATCCCGTTTACGAATTTGCATACAGGAAATAAGCACGTAGAGTGCATATTTCAATTCTTGGACGATGTACTTATATGATTAGGGCATTTTTATTTTTAGATCGATCGATTATGATTTGTTAATAGGACTTCCGGTGGGAATTATGATTTATTTGATTTTCGATCGCGATCGGATATTGGGCCTTACGAGTGTCGATTATTTCTTTTTCGATCTTTGTGTTTTGGCCATTAGGTATTGACTGCTGCGAATTTTATTGTGCTACGTATTTTGTACCTAACCCAACCTGTCCTTAAATATAGTCGAAGAGTACGATAAGTTTGACGAAACACTTGACCCAATTTTTTTTTACGCGAAACTCGCACTGATTCTGTTTAGCGTGTAAATAAAAAATTGGGCCAGTACGACGTGGACAGCAAGATGCGTCCATTAATGGAAAAAAATATATAATATAAATGAAACATAAAGCGCGCAAGTACAATAAATATATTTTTAATATATTATATAATTATTATTTTTATCCCCCGATTGGGCCTCACGATATTAAATCGCTATACGAAGCAGCTACCGTTGACACGTATACGACAATCGGATTAGGAACGGATCCAAAAAATTGTCTACAAGACCCAATTTTTGTTGTAACCAATAAAAATATTCCAAACACACCTTTATGCTTTTGGTAACAATAATTAGGAGCAATGTGATCAGCGATTTATTGTTTGTACGTAGCATAAGGCCCAAAATCGAAATGAAGGTCTCTCGGGCTCGTCGACTTCGTCCTACAAGGTCTTCGCTCCTCGTCGTCTCGCTCGTAACCCACTTTTGCAAAATTAGATTCGCACGCGTGCGAATCGCAAAATTGCGTCTACCGGAGCCGCCGGGGCTTCGCGCTGCGTCTGCTCGGGCGAATTTGCGCCCACACGAAGGAGGCGCAGTCGGCCTGAAAACATTAAGCAGATACGAGATAGCGTATTAGGTTAACTAGTAGTATCGTCGTTCGCCGTCTGTCCGCCGGTGGCGCTTCGATCGTCGTATAACAGTCGCGACTCGTGTTTAACCTACTTTTATTTCGCACGTGGTGCGTTCTGGTAAAATGAACGGAGCTTTACTATTTCTTTTTCTCTCTCTCTCTCTCTCTCTATACTCTCCTGATCGAACATTTTGACTCTGTATAAATTTAACATTGAATCTATAGACTGTAACGGCAGTGAATAATGGACGCTTGAAAATTTGTTTAACATTAAATACATTACGTTCGAGGCGAAGTCAATTTTAACAGATGCCGTCCCGTGTCTATTTTTATAATGAAATTGTTATTGGCAAATTTTTTTTTTGAGTTTTGGGGAAACTCAAAATTTTTTCTTCTCATCACGGAATATCCGATACTCTTGTCTGTGTACGCTGTACCGATACTTGTTTTCGTTGACAAAACTTCATGTCGCTCCTTATGCTCGTTCGCGGTGTCCACGATTGTTGTCGTTTCATGGAAACGTAAAAATTTGCACAATTAACCTTTGCACCCTCACGAGACACGTCACGCCTGGATTTTCCGAACGCCTTTGCATTGCGTCACCCTGTATACTCGATGCAACCTCTTAACTCGATGCTGTCTGCATTAAGTTACGTGTCGCATTTAAAGCGATTTAAAGTGTCACTGATGACTATATTTACGCGTTACGAGATTACGCGTGCGATTACGCACATTGTGCGCGCGCATCCCTACGCGTATTCGAGTCCATGAACATCTTAAACATCAAGTCAGACCTCGATTGCCTGGTCATGACGTAACGGGGATTCGCGTTCAAAATCAAAAAAACGTTTAACTCAAAATTTTTTTTGCCCGATTATATCCACATTTTTTGAGACGCATCCTTACGCCCGTTCAAGCTCATGGACATAGTTCATATCAAGTTATACCTGTAGCTCATGACGTAACAGGGATTTTGATTGGAGACGAAGATTTTTTTTTTTTCAAAAATTATATTTTATTTTTTGAACGCACAACACGGCGATACTGTATTTTACCTGTGTACGTTAATCGGCCTTGATACGGGAATCGTTTAGATGATCTTGACGTGGCAATTGGCACGTGGCTGAAATTATCATTTAAATAATCCCGCGCAAAGTGACAATGAATGAACGTAAACAAGACGAGATCAGCTGTCATTACGAGGCAAATAAAGCCATTATTGTTTAATGGGCGTCAGGGGATAAGAGGATGTCGATACGAGATTCAATAAATTACGTTTTATCGGGATCGTTGTATTGTCGTGCACTTGTGCTGTGGGAGGTCAAAGGGCAGGCACCTCCTCAGGCGATGCTTGGAAGAAAGACGTGTGAGAGGAAGAGAGACGGAGAATAAGCACGGGGATAGGTAATGGCAGGACATAAGCTATAGATATACAGTTGCGGGAGGAAGGAGCGTAGTTCATTTTTATACCGCCAGATGGCCCGGACGATAATCTTAACTCTAACGTGGCAAAGGGACCAAATTGGTCTTTTTTTTGACTGGAGGCTTTTTCTTTTTTTTCTTCTTCTTGCTTTTATTCTTCATAACGCAGAATAAACTTCTTAAACGGTCGCTGCTCATGGGAATGAGTTTAAGTATGCTCTCGTGTGTAGTCGCTTGTTTTTATTTCGCGTGCATTCAGCTCTTACGTGTTGTGGCAGCTGACTGTCGCGTTCGTTGTGGAGGACGATTTATTATTTTAGGAAAAAAAAAAAAAATTGATGCGAGTTTTCATGACTTTTTTTTTGCATTTTCATTGACTGTGTGATTTTTGGAGGTTAGGGTCGTGGTTTAAATTTTTTCTTGTCGTAACTTTTTTCTGTCGTAAAACTGCTCGGTCGGTTATTGTCGTTTTGACGTGAATTTATATCGGTGATGAATTTCGGCGAAATTAAAATATTTCAGTAAAAAAATTTACTGAAAATTTGGAAATTGGGTAATTTTCTTTTTTTCTTCAATTTTGAATTAATTGGGATCTTCTTTTTGTATTTTTTCTCTAATTGCGATTTCATTTGATGTAATATATATGACTGTGTGTAATTAATGGTTAACGGATGTACACGGTGGTTCAAATTGTTATAAAATTGCTCGTCCAATTGGTGGTCCAGGCTTAAAATTAGTTCGTATGTAGAGAAAGATAATTCAATTGGGACACGTGCCAAAGTTCAAGATATAGAGGTTCGCCTTTACCTCGCTTCGTCTTTGATCCGTTCGCGGCGCCACCGTAGCTTCTAATTCTAACGCGATGCCACACGGATAGATAATTATTCACGTTAAGCCGCGTCTACAAATAACTTTAAAACGCATTAGCACAGACGTACACACGTAACATACGTTTATACTATCTAGCTCCAATAAGTCTGCCGTTAAGTGTGAACGCTGCCTTTTTTTTCTTGACTTCTCGACCCTCACTAATCAAAGACCCAACCCCGATTTCCGATACCGGCAGACACATTGATTTCGTTTGTATTTTTGGTAGCGCAAACATACTTATCAGTCTCGCGCGTATAAATTTCATTGAATGACGATGAAAAAATTTGAATTTTTTTTTGCCTTTCAAATATTAATTTTGTATTAAGAGAAAATTATTTCGAATTTTTTTTTTTGCGATTTTTGAAAATTATACAAACGTTAACTCTCGTGGCTTTGGCTTTTAATAAAATGCGATAATGGCGCTGTTTTTCTGTTTTTTTTTGGACGTTTCGCGTTATTAAATTATTATAAAATTTTTCGTTCAACAATTTTGATATTTACATCGTATAATCCATATAATTTGAATCTTATCTAAATTGCTCCTGTTGCTTTAAAACGCT